>JAOYMZ010078355.1:0-11646 GCA_025802335.1 Pinguicula primuliflora
ACTAGAAGCACGTATGCAACAATGGAGGCAGATTAAAGGAGGAGATACATTGAAACATATAGTTAAAATACTCCTTGTTGTCATCCTTTGGATAATCTGGAAAAACAGGTGTAAGGCAAAGTTTGAAAATGCCACAATCACGGTGACAAGAGTTATCACTGAAATCACACTGCTATTAGGAGAATTAACAAGGATAAAGCTGTACAAGCAACCACGAAGCAGATCAGAAGCAGCAAGACTCAACCTACTAGGAGTTACACTAATCTCGCCCCAGAAGAGAACGTCGTAGCACCCAGGAGATGGCAACACCCGACCCCAGGTACTTTAAAAGCTAATATTTTCGGTGTGTTCTCTAACACTACAGGTATTGCGGGAGGTGGACTGGTAATCAGAAACTCTTCTAGTAACATGATTCTGGCCTCGGGCTGGAAATTAGACAGCGACTCATTGTTAGCTGCTGGAGCGGATGCTCTAAGCAGAAGCCTCCCTTTAGTTACCGCCTTCCCAGAGAGTGCGATGCAGCTGTAACTGAACTCAGAACCACTATACCACGTGGTGAGAGGAACATCTGAAAGATGGACAATAAGGAGCTAGGTGAATACAATCCGAAATCATACTGCTCCCATTCTCTTAAACTCTCTAGTTCTATGTAAGAAAGGGGCGAACAGGGTAGTTGAAAGGATAGCTTGCCAAGGTGCTGTGAATGGACATTTCACATTTAGCATCAGCAACCTACCCGAGGATATACGCTTGCTTTTGGAGAAAGAAGCAAATCCAGAATAACTGCAACTCCAAAAGGTCATGACAGAGCAGTAAAGCAAAGTACTACCCAACTCAAAATTGAGAAAATGTACGTTTCTATATATGTATATGCATCTATCTACATTTTGCAGGTATTCATCAAGGCTTACATATAACAGTCTATCGAACATTAGAACAATTTTTTACAAGAGCTGTATATTCGTAAGCACAAATAGGCTGCTTACGCATTTCATAAACTCTAGTTTTGATTACTATTATGCCTGTATGAACATTACGGGTCTATTAATGACCTTTTTATTATTAACCCGTAACTCCATTCAAAACCAATGGACAAGTTTTAATTAAAAAAATACAACCCTTGCGCATGTCCCAGAATCTCAAAATTTTTATTTGGGGCCGCTCTCACCTGATTGTCCAGGACAGAAATGACACCGAAAAATATTGGAGAAGTGAAGCTGGAATCACCACGAGCAACTAATGTGATTATAGGATTGGGACCAGATAAGATGTCTTGGACATAGACTTAGAATTGGGTCAACTTTTCAACAGGTTTCTTATAAGGATTCGGCAACCAGCTAACATTGCTGCTACTATAAGCAAAAGGTTGAAGGCTATACTTTTTTTTTGGTTAATTGAAACTCGTATTAATCACACAAAAAAAAGTTTGTACAAATTTTACCATCATTTTCTCATGCCTAAGGCAAAACTATCAACATCCTTGTAAGCATGATAAGGGATCTCTTACCCAATGAAGAAAGGTCTTGAATCGACTTGAAAGACCATGCGCTCGTGAACGCGCTAATAGGTGCGAATTCACGCACAAAATTTCTCCTGTAAAAACTTAACTCTCCGCCGCTACCATTTCCCTTGCTGGAAAAATGTTGTCCTAGTCTGACAAATCTATGTGCGACGGAGCACACAACTCCTACGGCAGCTCCAGAAATGGCGACCGCCGTTCCTCCCATCACTAACCAAGTCACTACTCATGCAAATTTTGCTCAAAAAAGTTTCGCATCCATTATGAAACCTGCATCTGGAACAGCTGCCACCCTAGAAATCTCACTAAAACTTACCACATGGAAGGGTGAACCAGTGGTAGAATTCTCAGATGCAGATATCAACTTCCTTGTTGTGCCGTTCGTAGATTCCTTTATTGGAAAATTCCCAAGAGGCTGGCAATTGAGGTAATACGTAAGGTAATCACTCGATTTGGTCTGAAATCTGACTTTTGTGCTGGTTTAATCGATGAAAACCATATATTACTTCGTTTTAAAGATCTTGCTGATAGGCATAGAGTGTGGTTAAGGAAAATCTGGGAAGTGAATGGATTTGATATGCATATATTTATATGGACTACTGATTTTCATGTCGATTACGAGCCACATTTTGTGCCTGTGTAGTTATTGAAGATTTATGATTAACGCAAAACACACACACACAAGAACACGAGGATTACGTAGTTCGGCTATACCTACGTTCACGGGAGAAAGATCTTGCTCTCCTTTTTTTCACACCCATTTACAATGTATACACATCCATTTATATAGACATATTTCGATAGACACTAATCCCGAGATTATGGTAATCAAATCCCGAGAAATCTGGAGGAAGATTTTGTCAAATCTTCCCCAAAATATATTCTTGACTAACACTCCCTCTCAAGTTGGGTAGTGGGATGTCCGGTTTCCAACTTAGCCAAAGCGTCATGGAATGCTCTGCCTGCTACTACTTTCGTTAAGATGTCTGCCAACTGATCTTCGGACCTGACATGGGGAATGGTGATTGCCCCGGTCTCCAATTTCTCCTTGATGAAGTGTCTATCGATCTGTGTACAGCTGCCTGGTTTTCACATCAGAGCGAGCAAGGTCGGTCTGGTGGAAAACCCAATTCAGTCATCAACTTCCTCAGCCACAAGATTTCTGTCACACCCCTAGCAATGCCTCAAAACTCTGCCTCTGCACTCGATAGAGCCACCACTTTCTGTTTCTTGCTCCTCCAGGTCACCAGGTTACCCCCTATGAATGTGAAGTAACCTGATGTAGATCTCTGGTCCAAAGGATTCCCTGCCCAGTCTATATCTGTATACGCTTCCATCTCTAGGTGGCCATTTCTCCTAAATGTCACCCTTGTATCTGGTGTTCCCTTCAAGTACCTCACAATTCTAATAGTTGCATCCATGTGGTTCTTTAGTGGTTTCTACATAAACTAACTTACCACCTCGACTGCATATGTGATATCTAGTCTTGTATGAGAGAGGTAGACCAATTTTCTCACTAGATGTTGATATCTCTCACGATCCACTTCACTAGCTCCTTCAACAATTTTCAAACAGTGGTTAGGGGCCATGGGTACGTCAGCTGCCTTGAAGTCAAGCATCCCATTCTCAGCTAATAGATCCAATATATACTTCCGCTGGAGATATGAATCCCGAACGTAGACCTCAATACCTCTATTCCAAGAAAATACTTCAGTCACCCCAAGTCCTTCATCTCGAACTCTGTGAACAGGTTTTCCTTTAGTCTATGAATCTCATCTCTGTCGTCTCCAGTTATGATCATGTCATCAACATATATCAATAGACAAGTGAAATCTTCCTCTTCTTTTAATAAAAAGGGTGTGATCTGAGTTACTCTGCTCATAACCATACTTCCTCATAGCTAGAGTAAACTGGCCAAACCATGCACATGGAGACTGCTTAAGCCTCAGATGTAGAGTCTTCACCTATGATAGCTGATCTGCAGTTAAGTGTTGCTGTAGCAGTAGTTTGTTTGGGAGAGAGTCCATACGGCTGTAATAAAGATCCAGCACATGCTGATGGGGAATCTCAGAGGGTGGAAGAGGTAGTACAGAAGTTGGATGAGGAACTTTGCAGAAAAGCCAAGCTACCTCGGAATGTTGAAGATTCTACTTCAAATCAGCAGCACGTTGAACAGGCTTTCAGCAGCTTGGATGAAGGCAACTCTTTGCTTACTGAGGTACATGAGGTAGCTCCTTGTAGCTGTAATAATGAGTTGGATAAGATGATGATCAGAATGGAATTTGGCGTGCCCTTGGAAACGGATGGTGAGGAGGTGACCTTTGGAGTTTCTTCTGATCTGTTAGATCTCCAGCCGCCGAGTGTCTGTCAGAGAGAGATTAGTGTCCAGGGTTGTATTGAGAAGTTGGCTTTGCCGGTGGAGGAGGAGGACAGTCACGGGGGAGTACGGCTAGATGCTAGTGCTCCACCGTATATTCCCAAGAGCAAGGCACTTGCTCTAATCACAGGGGGAGCTGCAAATGATCCCGATAACTGCTCAAGGTACAAGTGGTTCATCCGTTATGACGACGGAGGTTTTGCAGTTAACTCTACCGGACTCGAAGGGGAATCAACAGTCGACAAAATCCAAGAAGGGCAAAGGAATGAAGTCCAAACCAATGAAGCTAGGTCACCGTAGCATTCGTATGAAGTTTCGTGGTCCCATTCGGTATGATGTCGCCCCATCTTCTGATGAATGTCCTGGGTATGCTGACTATTGGGACAATGAGCTGGGGTATTCTGATGTGGGTTATTGGGATGATTGGGACAGTGGTCACAGCTTCTTCTGAGGGGAGTACAAAACATGAAGATGATACTGTTTTGTGACGGGGAAACTGTGAGTATCTGGTTCGGAGAGATGAGTGTTGGTAGCTGGGCTTTTGGGTAGCTTCTGTTTTTCTCCAAACTCTGTTGCTCGTTTGTATCTGTTTGGTTTGTTCATTAATAAAAATTTAGTATTCTGTTTAAAAAAAATACTGCTTAAGCCCATATAAGGCTTTCTTCAACAAACACACATTGTGAGGTCGGAAATCATCAGAAAATCCCGGTAGTCAGTCCATATACACCTCATCCTCTAAGTCCCCATGAAGGACCGCATTCTTCACATTGAACTGGTGTAGTGGCCAATCCTTATCTGCTGTAATAGAAAATAGTACCCAAATAGTATCGATCTTGGCCATCGGAGAGAATATCTCAGAATAATCCACGCCATAGGTCTGTGTGTAACCTTTGACCACAAGTCTCGCCTTATATCTCTCAATCGAGCCATCAGTCTTCCTCTTGATAGTAAATACCAACATACATCCAACTGAGCATTTTCCCACCAGCAGTGTCTTTTTCTCCAAGTGTTATTCTTCTTTAGGGCCCACATTTCGGCTTCCATCGCCGTCTTCCATTCAGGTATAGCCAATGCTTCAGTCACATTCTTCGGAATTTCCTCACTATATAATGCCATTACGAATGCCTTTGCAGATATAGACTCTCTATTCCTGAACAAATTTATCATAGGATACCGCTGAGACCCAGAAATATGATCGGGTGAGTATCTTTTCACCGCAAACCCTCTAGTGGACCAGGCTGGGAGGACACGTGTGGGTTTGATGCTTCCCCAATCGCTCTATTGCCTGAATAACCAATTGTAATTGGTTGCCACTATGCCGGTGTCGTTCGCCATCTATGTGTCAGGAAAAGTAAGCCGCCGCTCTGATACCAATTATTGCAGATCCCTCGATCAAGATTGGGTTACCGAGCTTGTGTAGATGGGATACGGTAGTGGAATGCAGTCCTGATGATCACCACTGATTCCTCCTTCCGATGACAAAGTCTCTAATGAGGAGAAGACGGACCTGATGATGCTCTAGAATCGTGATTTAGCCCGTCGACCTATTCTGGCGATTAGAGACGGACACAAGATTTGCTCTAGAGACTGTAACTTGGAAACTCCTTGAGGTGAGAATCCCACCCTGTTAACAGCTAGACTAGAAATCAAAACAAGAACTTGTATTACTCAAAACCAAGATATCCCAATACATTCAGTCTATCTCTTATTTATAGAGAGGAGTTCTAGTTACTTATGGATTCTTTTCTTTTCTAACAGTACAATTTCCAGCAGAACACAGAACAATTGGATTTCTCTTCTAAACAGAAATCCTAACGGTACAATTCATGACCAAACTAAACTCCAAGATGCCGCTTTATCAAGTAACTTGAGGTGCTCTGTTCTGCTCTGTATTTCTGGGTTCCTGAACTTGTGCCATCTTCAGCTGGGCAGCCTTCATATGTAAATGATAGGATCTTCTCCCGGGATCCTATCAACACCCCTGCCATGGAAAATGTGCTTGTTTTCAAGCACAAAGTCGGGATATAGCTGCTGGAACCGGCTGACAGATTCCCAAGAAGCCTCAGAAGGAGATAGACCCTTCCAATGAACTAAAATCTGGGCACTGTCATGAAGTAATCTGCTGTCGAGGATGGCCTGCGGTAGAGGATGCACCTGTCCTTTGTGAAATCTGGGCAAACATGGAGTAACTGGTGGTGTCTCAATGAATTTGCGAAGCATTGAAACATGAAACACAGGATGGATCCGAGCTTTTGCTGGTAAAATTAGTCTATATGCAACTTCGCCAACTCAATCCTGCACTTGAAACGGGCCATGAAACACAGGTGTTAGTTTACGAGTATGAGTGTTACCTAAGGATGTTTCTCTGTAAGGCTGGAGCTTTAATAACACCTAATCTCCAGGTTAAAACTTAGTGTCCTGGTGTTTACCATTGTATTGCTGAATTGCACAATTCTGGGCCTAAAACAATCCGTCTTTTAGATCTGCCAACAGTTCATGCCGTGTTTTGAGAGCATGATCTACTGACTCCAGTCTTGCTAAACTTGGAACATAATCCAATAATCTGGGCGGAGGACGACCATAAACCGCTTCAAAGGGTGTCGATTTTAAGCTTGTTTGAAAGTTGGTATTGTAAGCATATTCTGCCCATGGTATCCAATCTGTCCGTTTATTGGGATGATCTTCGGAGAAGCAGCGTAAGTAAGTCCGTATGATGCGGTTGATCACTTCAGTTTGTCCATCCCCATGAGGATGATACGCAGTTGTAAAATGCAGTGTTGTACCACACAGCTGAAAGAGTTCACGCCAGAATTTGCTTGTGAATGTGACATTCCTGTCACACACAATGGTTTCAGGAAGTCTATGGAGGCGAACCATCTGTTGAAAGAATAATTTGGTCACGGAAGAAACTGTATATGGATGGCTAAGTGGTAGGAAGTGAGCCATTTTTGTAAAATGGTCGACAACCACGAGCAGAACAGTTTTACCATGGGACGGAGGTAAGTGTTTTACAAGATCCATTAAGATGTCAATCCAAATGTGCAGAGGAATAGGAAAGTGTTGCAGTAATCCAACGAGTTGCAGATGCTGAGCTTTATTCTGTAGACAAACTAAACAGGCAGCAACATACTGATGGATGTCATCCCTCATTTTAAACCAATAAAAATCTGCTTTTATCCTTTGAAAAGTTTTCAAATATCCTTCATGGAAGAGGTCATGTATTGCTGATATGACTTGGTGAGCCAGAGATGAAGTTTGGGGGATAAACAGCCTGTTCTTATACCAGAGCAGATTGTTATGCCACCTAAAAGGCATAGTATCGGTAGAAGCTTGGAATGTCCCTGAATTCGATTGAACTGAGATCTTGTAGAAGAGTATCCCATACTGTCTCAACTAATCCCATTGGTTGGATAGAAGAAGCTGCTAACTGCGGAGTAATAGCAAATTGTCTGGATAAAGCATCAGCAGCAGAGTTGTCCTTTCCTGATTTGAATTTGACCTTGAAGTCATAAACCAACAGTTTACTTAACCAATGTTGTTGTGGGACAGTAGCAATTCGTTGTTCCAAGATATACTTCAAGCTGAGATGATCAGTTTTTACCAGGAATTCAGCTCCCCACAAATAGGATCTCCAGTGTTGGATAGATTTCGCCAACCTAATCAATTCACGCTCATATGCTGGTAAGTGTAAGTGTTTAGGACCCATTTGCCGGCTATAATAAGCACTTGGATGACCCTTTTGCAAAGACAGCTCTGATGCCAGTCCCAGATGCATCACATATGATAAATGGTTTAGCGAAGTTCGGTAACTGCAGGACTGGGTGCAGAAGACAAAGCCTTCTTAAGTGCTTCAAATGTTGTCGTAGCTTCTGCAATCCAAGTAAAAGAGTTCTTCTTAAGGAGGGAAGTTAATGGTGTTGCCATCCGGTCATAGTGGTGAATAAACCTGCAATAGTATCCTGTTAACCCCAAAAACCCATGCAAACTGGTTGTATCTACCGGACGGGGATAGTTTTGCATTGCCTCAACTTTGCTAGGATCGGCAGAAACACCTCCATGTGAAATAATATGTCCCAGATAAGTAATTCTGTCTACTACGAAAGCACACTTGGATTGTTTGACTACTAATTAGTGTTCTTGCAACTTGGTAAAAGTGAGATGCAAATGCTCTAGATGTTCCTCAAAGGTATTACTATAAATAAGTATATCATTGAAAAAGATCAACATGAATTTACGCAGAAAACTACTAAAAACAGTGTTCATGAGTGCTTGGAATGTGGCAGGTGCATTACTCAGGCCAAATGGCATAACCATGAACTCAAAATGACCATGGTGTGTCTGAAAAGCAGTCATTGATGTTGAATTAGAAGCCATTCGAACTTGATGATAACCTGCCTTTAGATCTCGTTTTGAAAAAACCGTTGCCTGGCCGAGTTTTTCAAACAATTCTTCAACCACAGGAATAGGAAATTTATTCTTAATAGTTATGTTGTTTAAAGCTCTATAATCAACGCATAATTTCCAAGTATTACCTGCCTTTTTGACAAGCAAAACAGGAGGGACGTACTTGGCCTGATCCAACCTTGTGCTAATAAGTCTGCACATGATTTCTCAATCTCTGTTTTTTTATTATGAGGATACTTATATGGTCGGGAATTAATTGGATCTGATTCCTGCTTAAGGATGATCTGATGATCGCATGGCTGTGAAGGTGGAAGACCATGGGGCTGGACAAACACATGTTTAAACTGCTCGAATAGTGAGTTCAGAGATGCCTTCAATGTAAGTGCAGCCACACGAGGAATGGATTTGTCAATTTGATGGCCCCAGAGAGTAAAAACTTGTTGTTGCCAAAATAAAGAGAAGTAATACTTGAAAAAATCACAGACGACAGGACCTAATGTGCGAAGCCAAGTCATTCTTAAAACTGCAGAAAAATCGGTAATTGGTAATAGATAAAAATTGAGGCGGAATTGAACATTCCCAAAGGATACACAGGCTACTGAGATAATTCCAGGACTGTGAACTCAATCGCCATTTGCTACCACGATAGTTGTGGCGTGCTGAGTTTGGGGAATCAGTCCCCATTGTGCTGCTAACTGGACATCGAGGAAGCAATGTGTGCTCCCGGAGTCGATTAAATAGGATGATTTCTGACCCTCAATATGGCTTGAAACTTTCAACGTTTCTGCGGAATCCTTCCCTGTAATGGCATTAACTGAAATGCCGACCTCGTCCTCATCAGTGGGAGATGCTATATCATTTTCATCGTCGCAAACCTCAATTGAGAACAAAGTCTTGCAAACATGACCTTTTGCCCATTTTTCATCACACCGAAAACATAATCCATATGTGCATCGTAGAGCAATTTCTGCCCAGGTAAGGCGGCATCGCTCGAGTCATTGTGGTTGTGGTCGATTTGTCACGGGATTGGTCGATTGGCGTGTTGGAGGGACGACCCAATCGTAAATGGAGGATGAGTGACCTGTGGCTGTACTGGCGAAGGACCAGTTGAATATAACGCGAGCTTTCTTTGAACTTCTCTGGCCATATACATGTCGTAAATCGATTGAGGCTGTAACAATCCGACGTCCACCGATACTCGTTGATCCAGAGCATTCATGTATAACACGAGTTCGGTATGTGCATTGATTTGCCCAGCTACTGTGGCCGAAACCTCATTCCATTGCTGATTAAGATCCTCGACCATGCCGGTATGTTTAATGGAGGCTAATTCTGCCATCGAGTCCGATAATTTGGGTGGTGCATACTGTTGCTGAAAGTAGAAGCAAAAATCTTCCCATCATAACCCAGAAAACCTTTGATTCAATGTATGCCACCATTGTTGGGCATCCCCTGTGACATTATAAGTCGCCATTGGCACCATCTCCATCTGTGGAATCCGCTGGTGGGTAAAGAAAGAATTACAATGGAGAAGCCAATGCTCGGTGTTGTCACTGGATGCAAAATGAGGAAATTCTCAGGGAAATGACCGGTTAGCCGACGTATCTTGCCAATAAGGGTCGTCGTACCACTCGTTGGGCCGTAACACTGATCAATAATCGTCAAGATTTGGCTGACCAGTAAAGCATTGCTCGCCTGGACCCCACATGTCACCGGGTACTTGCAACGGGTATGTGGAATTTAGGGCCGGATAGGGTCCGTTAGGGCCAAAACCCAATTGGTTACCGGGCCTGCGTAGATGGGATACGGCGGTGGAATGCGGTCCTGATGATCACCACTGATTCCTCCTTCTGATGGCGAAGTCTATGATGAGGAGAAGACGGACCTGGTGATGCTTCGAAACCGTGATTTAGCCTGTCGACCTATTCTGGCGATTAGAGACGGACACAAGATTTGCTTTAGAGACGGTAACTTGGAAACTCCTTGAGGAAAGGATCCCAACCTGTTTACTGTTAGACTAGAAATCAAAACAAGAACTTGTATTACTCAAAACAAAGATAACCCAATACATTCAGCCCATCTCTTATTTATAGAGAGGAGTTGTAGTTGCCTATGGATTCTTTTCTTTTCTAACGATACAATTTCCAGCAGAACAAAGAACAATTGTATTTCTCTTCTAAACAGAAATCCTAACTGTACAATTCATGACAAAACTAAACTCCAAGATGCTGCTTTATTAAGTAACTTGAGGTGCTCTGTTCTGCTCTGTATTTCTGGGTTCCTGAACTTGTGCCATCTTCAGCTGGGCAGCATTCGTCTGTAAATCATAGGATCTTCTCCCGGGATCCTATCACTTTGTTCACAAAGAAAAGAGTTGCCTTGGAGCTGGAGGAATATTAAGAAATTCACATGGGAAGTTTTTATATGCATACTGCATAATTGATTTCTCATCATGTCATGCAGCAGAACTTAACTCTTTGTTAATTGGTATCACCTTTATTACCAACACTGGTCAGGGTTGTTTTGACATTGAACTAGTTTCACACATCTTAGCAAAAGGCATCGCAGACCCAATCAAGGGCCCATGGCAACACCAACAGATCCTGTCAAAGATACAACACGTACTGCAGAGTCATAAGCCCATCAGAATTAGTTGCTGCGGCCTGTGCCAAAACCCAAAACAAAGCTGCCACACATTTAGCCCAGCCTGGTGCTACAACTGGAGGTCACACTTTCTACATAGCTGAAGATCTCCCAAGTAACATACAACTGATAGTAATAGATGAAGCTAACCCCCACTCCTAGCATTGATGATCAAGGCGCAAAAAATAAAAAACCTCATCCAACAGCGAACATGTATAATTTGTCTTTCATGTATACTTTATGTGCTTTTTGCAGGTCCCACAATGCCAACAACCAAATACAAATTTATTTATATGACTCATTATATTCACTATTCAAGAACACATGTATTTGTGTTTGGTTTGATATGTTTAGGATTGAGGTTTTTTCACAAAAATCCTAGATCTATAATTTTGTATTAACATTTTGGGCTCATTAGTAGCTCTTTTTCATATCAACACGTAAGCTCATACCGTTGGGTTTGACCCCCAAAAAAATACCATAAAAAAGTTTTCTTCCTGGGCTTTTATCCATTGTCAGGTACAGACTTGCACTTTTTTACCATCTTAGCTGCAGGTCGTGTAAGGCTATTGAAATGTTTTTCGTTCCTGCTTCTCCAGAACATCCAATTCATACCCATCCAAAACGTCTTCCATTTCTCTTTATAGACTCATGTAGGTTTGAAGATCATACACTCACGTAGCTCCTGCTGTTCAGTATATTC
>JAOYMZ010078366.1:0-11645 GCA_025802335.1 Pinguicula primuliflora
TATGGCCTTTGAGGTGAACTAATAACCATTGCATGTTTAGGATACCCGATATTAATTATGTACATCTGAATGAAACTACAACTTTGTACTCTCCTTTTCAAATCAATCCTTCTCTAGAACTTCTTGTCCTTTTTCATCGTTTCTTTTTAGTTAGTTTATTTAGTTGTTCTTTAGTTGTTAGAAATCACCAATTGAAATCCCCTAATTTAATTACTTTCTTATTTGCTTTATTCCGAATCAGTAATTTGCAGGATAGTAGTATAAGTCAACCTACACTGAGTCCTTGAGAGATTCGACCTCGAGAGTGTATTTTGTTCGCTTACGAGTTATTTATTTGATCATGCACTACAATAAGATCACACACCCCATGAGGGCACCCCTATGGCACCCATGCTAACGTGGCAGGGCGTAAAATAAATAAAAAATACAAAATAATTTGTAATAAATATATAAAATAATTAGTAATATTTTGTATTTAGATTATACAGTTTATAAAATTAAAATATATGCTTTATAGTATTTAGCCTTTGAGTTTATAGCATTTAGTCATGTACGGCGGCGAAGCCGCCATAATATTATGTTTAGAGTTTAGTTTTTTGTTGAGTTTATACCGTTTAGTTCTTGAGTTTATGGAATATGCCGTCGTAGTACTTGGTTTAGAATTTATATATATTTTTTAGAGTTTATACCATTTTTTTATGTTTTGGGATTTTTTACATGAGTTATATATTATTTGTGTACATAAAAAATCAAAACGACATGTTGGTGGGGTGGTAATGGTGCATCCGCGCGAGGCTAGAGAGGGGATGGGGAGAGACCCGAGTTGGAATCCAGACTTTTTCCAAAAATGTTCAATTAAAATTTTCATTTTCTGCCACGTCAGTGGGGGGTGCCATAGAGGTGCCCTGATGGGGTGCCTTATATCGCTACTCGACTTAAACGCCCAAATCGTAACAACGCAGCAGAAATAAATGGGTCCCAACCTGGGTGCTCTGATACCATGTTAAAATTTTAAATTAATTTAATTTGACTGGGCCGACACATAATCGAGACTCTGAGCCCATTTGATAAATATTGAGCCAGATCGTTGACGGTAGGTTCGGGTCTAATGTGTGTGGGTGTGCGAGGGAATTAATTTAGTAGCAATGTGGGTATCTTCATTCAAACCCTGATAACAAGGTAGTTTGAGTTACTCCACAATTCCTATATAAACTACTCCTTTCACACTTACACTTTCGGTGTGGGACAAGGCTTTAACACTCCTCCCTCAAGTTTGACTAGACAAGTCCTATCAGACATGAACACCCTACACCGTATACGTTTTTGGTAAACAGCGGAAATAAACGGGCCCCAACCTGGATGCTCTGATACCATATTAAAATCGGAAATATCGGGCCTGGCCCATAACCAGTGACTCCCTCCGATACCTTATTAGAAGTAATTAATTTGAAGCTCTGTTCGAGAAGTAGGTTGCCCTCTGCTTACGTGCCGACTAAGCACTAGTATGTTGCCCTCCGCCTTGTCCGAATTACTACTTAGGCCGCTTAAAATTCCGCTTAGGCGGCCGAATATACCGCTTAGACGCTGAACGGGCCCTGACCGCCAACCGCCTAGCGCTTTGTCGAACAGTGATTTGAAATGTGTTATATTATTTTCTAGTAACTTCATTATGGGAAATAAGAGCCTCTTTTCGTGTGTCAATGAGATTTGCCGAATCGGGAATTGCCCAATGCCCCTTCTTCACCACGTTTGAATTTCAAAAGCAATATTGTGTCGAGGCAAGGTGATACCACTCCAAGTTTGAATTTCAAAAGTATGATGTGTCATGAAGTGGACTTCAGATCCACAAATACAAGTTCATTAACTGTCTTGACCTCTCTGGTTCAGACTATGAACCCTTGTGACGTTGTCTGTTGATGAAGACTTCATTGATAAAACTGACCAGATAGTATACTGTTCAGGCCTTGTCTAAATTGCGCTTAAGCCGCTTATAAGCCTGCTTAAGTGGGCGCTTAGGCCGCCTACCTTTTTTGAACACTGACAAAAATGGATCCGAACAGTAATAAAAAATGTTGCATCTTATTATCCATGGAATGTTACTGAGGTACAACAATGGTCCACAACGAGCTCAAGGCATTGAATTTGATGCCTTGGCAGCCGAGAATAAATCATCAATTCTGTTCTTCCAACAAATGATTAGAGACTATTACATAAATCACATGAAGTTAGTCTACTAAATGTGCATGGCCTCTTCTCTTGACTACTACTGTGAAGACGATACTTGTACCAGAGAACGAGCCGGTTCACATCTTGCAGCATACCCAAACTTTGATGTGTTGTATTTCCTATAAACTCCAGTTAGTTTCCCCGTAGCTGCGTGTTCATGAAACACCACCATTGCCCTCGAGCATTCACTGAAAGTGAGATACATTTACATGATCAAGTGTGCTTTGTTTCCAAGCATGAAGAGACTGAACATTATAAGATGTGTTCAGAGAAGGTAATTTAGTAATTCAGTAGAAACCACTCACAGGAGTTGATCTTCAGAGTAGCCTGCGTGCCATTCGCAGGTCTTGCTCCATTGGCCCGCACCATGTAATGTAGATTGTGCCGTGTAGATAGCAGCAGCAGCAAGAAATGATGGCGGATACTTGAGCATGTCATACTCCACCAGACAAAGCTCCATGAAGAAGAAGGCCAGCTGCTCAAGCTGCAACAACAAAATTACTTGGTAATTGATGGATCTTTGAACAAAATGCACTGTTAAGATGGACTTATTATCGTCAAAGACGCGTTAGCTTAGTCGTTATAAGAGTGACAATGGCACTCAATGGTCAACTGTTCGGGCTATTACGAACGTGGGATTGTGCTGCCTTGAGTCTACTTGGTTTGGATCTCACCTTTCTGTCAGATTGTGCTGCCTTGAGGAATCTTCTCATGAAAACATATGGAGTTGGAACAGACATATTGAACTGCAAGGTGTTGAGCATTAATCTTTCCTACAGTGGAAGTAGAATCATTATGTTATGAAGGGAGAAACGACGAATGAGAAGTTTCAAATGGTTATTATAAATGTATACCATTTCAATTACTTCTTTTCTTGTATAAGCTTTGTCGGAGATGAAGATCAGATCATCCACCACGGGTACAGAAACCTCCTCATACTTACAAGCTAACAGCATCGCAACAAGGCCGACCAGCTGCAGCTTCTTTCTCACCACAGATTGGTTTGCCAAAAACCTATCTATTAAATTTACTGTAAGGAATAACGTCTCTTCTCGAAAGTCAAATTTATGGTGTACCTGTTAATGATGATCAACAATATCAAGTTAGTGTCCACAAGGCCTAAAAGGTCATAAACTTGGCACTTATAATCTTACGGTACCGAAACCTTAGTTGAACAATAAATAAGTTATCTCGTGAATTCTAATGGTGATTGTCAAGATTGTAATCCAACTCTTAGATCTTACCTCGACGAGCCAATCAATGAGAATGGCCCTCATTTTTTCGTTAATGTCAACCTGCTCAATCATATATACCGGAGAAACACAACCGGAAACCTGCATAAAGGAAGAAGAATTGGGGTTTATCATGTGTTCTGACATGAAATATTGCCTCTTTCGATTTCCTATGTTAACATATGATGCATCCAATGATCAACAACTGACTTTTTATAATCAAACCCACGTAGCTCAACTGATGGGATGGATAACTTCTAATATGGGGTACGGTGTTCCATACCTTTACCTATCCAAAAAAACAGCTCGCATTCTATATTTTACCTCTATTTTCTTGTAGTACGCATATAGATCTTCAACATAATCAACAACAGCCAGTGGGTCCTTTGAGTCACCACCATCAATGTCTACAACAGTGTCTTCGAATATGTCTTCCATTTCAACTTCCTGGCATTGAAGAAATCAATCACCTAGATCATAAGGTAGACTTATTGGAACGGATAAAATCGGAGAAAGTCACTCACTACTACCACTTTTTCCGTTACTTCAATTTCGGGTTGTTCTAAACACATGGGCACAGGCTGGTCTTTATCAGCCCAATGATCCTCCACACCAGTTACAGGAATATCCTCCCATATGGTGAAAACATTTGCAGCTGATGTTTTTGGTTTCTTTGTTTCCTAATTGATTTCAAACGACAAAGCTCTCATCAATTCAGCAAACATTCAAAGTTCAGATCCACCTACGGGAAGTATAACTGTTACTACCTGGTAGGGATGCTGTGTGGACGCCATTTGCGCAGCATATCTCCTTTAGAAATTAAGAATTCCATACAAATGAAGTACGTAAGACTAGAAACCAGATTGATGCAAAACAAAAGGGAAACACTCCACATTGGCAAAGGATTGTAATCTGACCTGGTGATTGGCCTATTTCCTGGAACTGGAGCATCGCGAACACCAATGGACGACCTGATGTTCAAATTTTAAAAAATTAAAGATACACTTTATCTGCAACAACGTCCCCAACATATGGATCTAAAGTTCATACCCCGGAGCTCCTCTCTTGTGTGGATCAGCTTCTCTTAAATTATTATGATTAATCACACTTAGAGCCCTTCTGTTTGGCCTAATCTCAGCTCCAAACTTCCTCATCGCTTCTCCCCCACCTTCCACAGACAAGAGAATCAAGAAAAGTAGGTGACAAAATTCAAATCGACTTTTAATCTAAAGATTCAATTTTTAATCCAAGAATAGCCACATTATCTCTAGAACTGACCATGTACATTTGTGGGTATAATCTGAGCATGTTTGTTCTCATCTGATATAGCCATTTCAGTCCCTTTTTCTTGGTCTTGTCCGAAGTGAAAAAAAGGGGCAATGTAAAAAGCAGAACTATAATAACAAGTATCCCCTAAAACTCTCCTCTGGACAGACCGCCGGCTGTTAGAACAGCCACCACATTTATAAAAGAGAAGCAAGCAAATGTGGGAGCCTTTGATAATGGCGGAATGAGGAGGGGGGGCGAAGGGGGGGTATTTGTGCAGTTGAAGCACAGGCTTAGGTAGCTGGTCTGTATTTTATTTTATTTTTCATGTTTCCTTTTCAAATCAAACGGCTAGTGAAGCGCGGCCGTCGGATCATGGTTAGAGAAAAAGCCTGTTGTCGGGAGAGGTGGGCAACGGTCACCTATGTGGGCATACACCACGTGTCAAGGAGACGTTGCTTTCAAATTGTTTTTGAATAAAACGTTTGCTTCGCTGGATTTTAGTTATTAGTTATTAAATTGATGAGCACTTCGAGTTGGGGCTAGTAATTTTGAATAGACATCATGGCTTCGTCAAAACATTCATTAAGATACTAATAAAGACGGTAATGAATTTAATTACTTATTTTAATTAGGAATGCAAAAAAAAATCTGAAAATCCGAAAATCCAAATCCAAATTCAATCAGTTTGAATTTTATCTGAATGGTTCATGTAATTTTGGATTCGGATTATCCGAAAAAAATAATATTTCTGATTCGGATCGGATCCTGATTTTACATGAGAATTTCAGATATCTGATCTGAACATAGGCTGTGTTTAACAAATCTGACTGATAAGGTGATTGATGACTGATAAGGTGATTGATGACTGATAAAGTGACTGGTGACTGATAAGGTGACTGGTGACTGATAACGTGACTGATGAGGTGACTGATAATGTGTACTGATAAGGTGACTGATTTGATTAGACTTGTTTTGCAAATTTACGTGATAAGGTGACTGATTTTCGTAAAAGGATATTATTTTATATTGTTATTATATTTTTTTAATTATATTCTACATCACAATTATTATTAAATAAAAATATTTTTAGCTTTAATAATTCTAATTTATTATTTAAATAAATAATTATTATTTTAAATATTAACAATAAAGTTTAGAATAATGAAAATAATATACTAATGGTAGAGACGTGTAAGTATCTAAAGTGAATGGTAAAATTGGAATGAAAGACTTATAAGTTACTTTATTTTTTAATCAGACTGAAAAAATGCATTTTCAAATCAGTCACTTTATAAGGTAGAAGATGGACATTCACGTAACAGACTTATTTTATCAAATTGACTTATAAAGCAGAATTAACGGATACAATAATGATAGATGTACATAATTTTTGTGTATATAATTATGTGCAATCATAGAATGTGTACATGTATCATTGTATTTCGGGTCACACATATTTTATTGGTGGATCATTCCAAATGTACATATTTGATTGGTTGTACATAATTATGTACACCAAAATTATGTACAGCTATCATTTTCCTTAACGGATAAGGTAACTTATAATGCGACGTTAAACACAGTCATAGTGTACTGATATTCTAAATGAATACAAATGTTAGTTTGGTCTAGTGGCTTCATGCTTATTCTTTCCACATTGAGCTGGTATCTGAAAGAAGGGCATCAATGTAGTTCTTCTTCCAAAGGTTCAAGTTCTCACAATTACAAAATTTTAATATTTATTATTTTTATATTTAATTAATTTAAAAATAGCTACTCAATTATATATTATTTAATTTATTTACATATTTCTTTTAACAATTCGAAAAAGAAATTTAGCAATTAATGATGTATTATAATATTTTTCGTATAACATTTTGAATAAATTTATATAATTAATTTATCTTAAAAAGTAATTAAATATTAATGCTTAATTATTTTTTTAATATATAGAGGATCTAATTGTATTTTTAGCATTATTAATTTCTCAAGATTAAATCAACAAACCTAAATCTTAAATTTTATATCCTGTGACAACTGAAATAAATTTATACCAACTTAACAAAAATAATATTAACTATTTAATATTTAAAAATATTAAATAGTTAACTGAAGCTTACATGAAAAATAAATTTCAAATCCCAGACCTTAAATTTTAAGCTCTATAATTATTCAAAAAAATATTTTTATTAATTTCAAAAAGGTTACCCGAGTTCGGTGTCGGATACCCAAAATCCGAACCCGACAGGCATCGGGTACCTGAACTCCAGTTCAGGTAATACCCGAAATGTATTTTTTTTTTAATAATGAGTTTGGATTTGGGTACCCGGACCCGCACTCAATAAAAAAGCTAAGTGTTTTTAGTAAAAGTGATCGGTTCGATTTTGAATTTCTGGTATCCGAACCCCGAAACCCAATTGTTTTTTTTTTAAAATCAGGTTCGGGTGATATCCGGATCCGATCACCCGTAGTCGATTCTTTAGGTACGGGTTCTAAAACCAGAATCCGCTCAAGAACCTGATAACCACCGGGTAACGGTTCCGGGTAAACCTGAAATCCGCAATTTTTTGTGCACCCCTATAGATAAGTTGAGAAACATTTTTGTTAGTTGGCTTCATATACTTGAAGTTTGTTTCCTGCGCAAGATTTAAAGATATTTTGTGAATTTTTTTCATAATACATTTTATGTTTTCTCATTTAATTTTACTTTGGTTGAGTCTCAAAAATAGCTTTATTAAACATTTGTTTTTGATTGGTAACCTAAAAAAGATTGGAAAATATTTTAAAAATAAATCAAAATTTGAATATATTTTACTTTACATAATAAATATTGATATTGATATCGAATATTGAAAATAATCTTCATTTTATTTTTTTTATTTTTTTTATTTTTTTTATTTTTTTGAGTTGGGGGTCTCTACGGAAATAATCTCCCATCCTGTGAAGGGTGGAGGTATGATTGTATACATCTTTCTCTCCCCAGACCTTGACTAAGGACGGAATTTACCAAGTATATTTGGTTGGGAATTGAACCTCAAACTAACGCAATTACGCCCATTCTCACCAATCTCAACAATCGTTATGGGAATACGGTCGCCGGATAATACAAAACAATATTTTCTTCTATTTCTTCTCCTTCTAGACTCATTTTTTTGGGAACCACATTCATAAAGTAAAAGTGAGACAGAGAGCATCGACCGACCTAACATGAAAAGGCCAGATCTAAGGCGTGTTCTATTTTTAAATGTGTGTTTGATTTTGAATTATAGTTGATTGATGGACAAAACTATTAAGTTCGCGATAGGGATCATTCATTTTGATATAAGAATTTCAATTTCGTGGCCCAAACATATATTCTCTAAGTTAATTCAGTAGATTTTAAGCTTGAGACTTGGACAAGAATACAGGCGGCGGGCGGCCTGCATTCGCTCACCCGACTCTTTGCAATTGGAATTACTGAATATGAGATAATTAATTTGAAGTGTTAACCTGACCGTCTTGGTCACGTTTCCTGGTTATTTGATTCTACGCTGCTCTCTTTTCTATATTATTTGCAAATAAAGTTGATTTTATTTTATAAGATTGTAAATCTTGATGAAGTAAAGTATCTTCTAGAGCGTAAAGGAACATGCGCCATTCTAGTTTGAGAGATGTTCAAGTTGAGGCGAACATATTGTTTGCATCTTTATTAGATTTCTTTTAGACGAGATGTGGACTTAGTAGAGATACAATAGATTTAGTTTTGCAATACAATCCCAAAAAAAAGTTCGACCATGCTGAGTCTATCATTTTCTTGCGTGATAACGTCGATGGTGCGGGATTCTTAAGCTAACATGAGAACAAGGATTCCACGAAACATACTTTGGAATTATTTTGTGTCCTAGGTGAGTGGCAGGATGATTGTCTGAGACCCTGAATATAAATGGACTGCTGGCTTGTTCCATGGTTATGCCGAGAGATGAGTTCGAGACATTACATGTGGCAACATGCGAGATCAAAGCTAACAGACTGATTGTTCGTCAGCTCAACGTCAACGAGAATGAAGTCGTGATGAATATTCAGGCCAAGTCACCTTGTGTAGATGCATTTGCAGCAACAACTAGATCTGACACGAGTGCGCATAGTCTTAATTTGCCATCACCGGGCTACATAAGGGTGACTAATGCGAAAGCATGTCACGGCATACATCTCCATATAGTTCACATCAATGCAGGTTTTCCTCCACTAAAGGTCCATGACAAGAAGAGAGGAAAGTCAATTTTTCGCATTTACCATCGAAAGTCAAAGAAAGAATGAAGCGCAAGAATCGCTGTCAGAAGTGTGGTATCCTCATACACTACGCAAAGACATACAACAATGGACGTGTTGATAAGGAAAACGAGACTACAAGTGGATGGCGAGAGTGAGGGCTACAATTCATATCGTACATTGTCAAAATTTTCATTTACATACTAAACATGTTGAGACTTGAGAAGAAAGATTCAGTTCTATTTATTTGCATGATGTAGTCTAGAATTCATCAATCCTTAATTTTTATCATAAGCGACATTTAGTCACAACAGTCGTAATCATGATTTATAATATAAATGTTCTAAAAAATGGTCCATAGTATAATTCAATCACTTTCATTTCAAAATTTTGGAGCTCTCTTGCTATTTCTAATAATTAATAATACATGTAACTCAAATATTGGTGTCGGGTCTCCCTAGCCCTTTAAACATAAAACAATAATGTCATACGCATAACACTTTCGTCTTTCATCTTTGAGGAAGTTGAAATGGTAGGTGCAAACAACAATGATAGCTCCTCCTACTCTATTCGGGTTACATGCACGGAAAAAATGATACAATCCATGATTTGTGTTATATTTATTCAGAAATGATATATCGAAAGAAATTATAGCGAGAAAATAACAAAAATATGAGGTGTCATTGCGGCATTGGCTTACCACAAAGAGTGAGTCAACCCACTACCCAATCAGATGTTGGCGATCTAATTTCTTTTGAAATTCTCGCCCCATTTTCTTTCGGTATAAATGAACTGATATTTATTTTCTGTAAATTTTAGGTGTAAGGCACTTCGTAGGGAAATAACAGCTTTAAAAATGTAGGAAATTATGCATGTGTAATTGAATATCGAAAGAATCGAACTTTATTGTTCCTTTATGTTCCATCCGTTGCATGTTTAATCTATGTAGCAGACTGTTAGTTCCCAATAAAATAGAGCTAATTCGTTTTAAGATTATTATGTAGATTGAATATGCAGTGGATGGAGCATGGAGAGACAATAAATTTCAGGGGAAAATATGAACATGAGTATCTCGAACTCGGTGGAAAATATGAAAACCCTTATCTAAAGTATTAAAGAACCATTTTTATTATTTTTTAAATTTATTATATCAATTATATATGATAAAAAATTATAAATGATAAAATGAGTGGCAATTAATTTTGAAATTCTCCCATAAAAGCATCCTTGGTTTAGTGATTTGTGAACATGAGATTTTGAAATTCTAATACATCACAAATCAGTGAAATTCAATATACTTCTACATACTAAACACAATATAAATTATCTTAGCTAACTAAAAGCATGTTTTGCGCTAAGTTCTCAAGTATAAATTTGTGCTTATAAAAACTTTAGTTTACAGAGATGTTTATTTTATATGAGTAAATTTCAATTTAACCCCTGTATTTTGGGTTAAATTCAATTTACTTCATTGTGGTTTCAAAATTGCAATTTATCTCATGTGATTTTATAAAATTTCAATATACCTCCGCATGAAATGCACTTGCGGGAGATGAGAGTGTGTATGAAAAATTCAAATGAAAAAGACTATATTACCCCTAATATGTTTATATATTATAGCTATTTATTTTATTTATTATTTTTCACGATTTATTTTTATAGTGTGCATAAATTTTTTTGAAAGGATTCTAACAACCGATCTATGGATAGCTAAGTGAAGGCAATACCAACAGGCTATGAATGATCTTGTTATACAAATGTCATTATATGCTAATTATACATTATTTCAGCAAGTAACAGAATAATAATACTGTTGCACGACAACTATTTGAAGCAATGCCTATTGGTAATGGAGTGGTTAAAGTCTCACATTTGCAGTATGCGGATGATACAATCTTCTTTGGGATGGGTAGTTGGAAAAGTGTGAAGGGTGTGAAAGCAGTGTTGAAATGTTTTGAGATGCTGTCGGGACTAAAAATAAATTTTGGTAAAAGTGAACTAATAGGGCTCAACATGTAGGAGGAAATGATCAAAGACATGATTGTGTATTTGAATTGTAAGGTTGAATCTCTACCTATAGTATACCTTGGGTTACCTATTGGGGCTAGAGAAAATCAGGTTCTTATGTGGAAAAAACTGATCAACAGAATGAGGAAAATAGTTGAAAGCTGGAGATACAAAAATCTTTCGATATGGGGGGTGACTGGTTCTTATTCGGTCAGTGTTATCGTCGTTGCCAAACCATTATTACTCAATGTTCCTAGCTCCTAAGGCTATCTTAAAACAACTCGAGTCTCTGTTTAGGAATTTACTGTGGGGTGTGAGAAATGAAGAAAAAAGAGTGTTTTGGGTAGCTTGGAAAAAAATATGTCAATCTATTGATACAGGGTTTGGGGTTACGCAGGATAGGGGAAATTAATAAGGCAATGTTTGGTAAATGGATAGGAAGGTGTGTGGAAGACAAGGAACACTTATGGAAGAAGTGGTAAGGGCAAAATATGGCGAAGGAGGTAGGTTAGTAGGAGGAGGAAGGAGGGAGCTCAGGGATGCAGCAGATGTAGGGAGATCACAGGGAGGGAGGGTGAGGGGTGTATCTATACATCGGTGTGGTGGAGAGGGGTCCAAAAATTAGCCGGGAAACAATGGGTAGAGGAGATGTAAGTGATAAAG
>JAOYMZ010078377.1:0-11645 GCA_025802335.1 Pinguicula primuliflora
TATCCCCATCCTTGGACCATACCACTGTTCTCCACAGTTCCTCTCCCTCTTGTAGCAGTCTTACAGCCCATTTCCCAAACAAAGCCTTATTAATATGTTCAAGTTTCCTTATGCCTAGCCCCCGTCTATCAACTGGTGGACACACCCTATTCCAGTCTACCCATGCCACTCTTTTTATGTCATCTCTCCCTCCCCAAAAATAGGATCTTCTAATGGATTCAAGATGGTTTAGGACTTGTTTGGGGGCAAGGAACATCGAGAAATGTGGGCAAGGCTGGTAGCACTGAGTTAATCAATACTACACGACCAGCAACCGAGAGATTATTACTTCTCCATCCTCCCAAGATCTTCTCAAAACGACTCACCACTGGTTGCCATGTTGACACCCTAGTCTCTTTTTCACCAATTGGTAAACCAAGGTAAACAAACAGTATTGCACCGACTCGGCATTTTAGATATGAGGCCATATCCTCCAGCAACCCTTCCTCTACATTCAATCCAATTAGATTACTCTTCTGGAAGTTAATTCACAAGCCTGAAAGGAGTTTAAAACACCTAAGTACCGTTTTAAATCCCTTAACGTTTTTCCATGAACATTTTCCAAACATGATTGTATCGTCTGCAAATTGCAGATGCAATATTTGCACCTTATCCTTCCCCACCTACACCGGATCTATCACCCCCTCCTCCACTGCCTTTCTGATTAAATAGTCCAGTCCCTCTGCTACAATCAAGAATAAAAATGGTGCAAGCGGATCACCCTGCCTAAGCCCGCTTTGTTGCTTGAATTCTCCTGATGGACTTCCATTTATAAGTACAGATGTAGAGGCCGATTTTGAACATTCCTCAATCCATTGTCTCCACTTTTTTGGGAATCCCAGGTTTTCCATCATATTATCCAAGAACCTCCAGCTTACTGTATCATACGCCTTCTCAAAATCCAGCTTTAAGACCAATGTAGTAGCCTTTGTATCCATCACCTCCTTCACAGTCTCATTTGCACACAGTACCCCATCCAATATCTGTCGCCCCCAATAAATGCAAACTGGTTTTTTGCTATGATTTCATCCAGCATACCTCTAATTCTCCTTGCCAACAGTTTTGTTATAATCTTATATGTACTCCCAACAATGGCCGGTAGTCACTCACATTTTGGGATGATCCATTCTTTGCAATTAGTGTAATATGCGCTGCATTGCATCCCTTTACAATTTTTCCATTTCTATGAACCTAATCCATCATTCCCAAGATATCCTCCTTCATCCTAGGTAAGAATCTCTTAATGAATTTAAAGTTTACCCCATCCGGTCCCAGGCTCATCCTACTTCCACAAGCCATTATAGCTTCTAACATTTTAGGCTCAGAGAAAGACTTGATCAGTTCGTTTGTATTTTATGCACTCAGCTGATTTCTATTCTGACATACCAATCTTGGCCTATACTACAATGGTTCCTTGTATCTCTCTTCAAAGCTCGTCCTGAAAACCTCTTTGATCTGTTCAGGCTCGTCTATCCAGGTTTGTTCCTTCCACACGCCATGTATAGAATCTCTCATGTGGTTCATTTTCAAACACTGATGAAAGTACCTCGAATTTGCATCTCCCTGTTTGAGCCATCTCGTCCTTGAATTCTGATACCAATTACTTTCCATTGCTCTCTTGACTCTGCTCAGTTCATTCCATAGTCTCTCTGGCTCCCCTTCTTCAGCCTCTAGCAATCTGCCATTTTCAGCTTTCAACTCCAACTCCCCTAATTCTCTTCTTAGTCTTCTCATCACTGCCTCCGGGTGACTATTCTTTTTTGCATTCCATACTCTGATTTCCTCTCTCAACCTCTTTAATTTTTCTTTTATGACATATCCTTTATAACCCACAATAGTTGTTTCTGACAGCACTTTCTCCACAATTTGCACATACTCCTTATCCTCCATCCAACTATCTAGTAGCCTCAATGGTTTGGCTCCCCAATTCACTTGTCTGTCTACTAATAACACAGGGCAGTGGTCAGAATCTTGCCTCATTAATCCTTCTTGCAGCCATTGTTCTTGCCCCTCCATCCATGTCACATTTGGTAAAAATATGTCCAAGCGGCTCATAGCGCCCAAGGCTAGTCTATACCATGTATACTTCCTCTTCGACATAGGTAAATCAACCAGCTTGTTTTCCATCACAAATTCATTAAATATTCCGATCTCCTCCCAGCATGGTTGTGACACCCCTTTTCTCTCATCAGGTCTTAGTATCACATTAAAGTCCCAAAAAATGCAACACTTCTCCATCTCCTTGCCCCTCATTCTAGCTGTTATTAGATCCCATTGCAATTTTTTCCCACTCAGCTCACCATCCCCATACACATTTACCAAATTCACCATTGTGTTTGTGTCCATCCAAGTTCCTTGCAATCGCAAAACTCCTTCCTCATCCCAAATTTGCGACAGCTGAAACTTGTTCCTGTTCCATATACAAAGCAATCCGCCTGATGCTTCTTGTGATCCTTTATATACCCATTCAAAATTATCCGAGTACCATATCGACTGGCAGAACTGTCTACTCACTACCTCCTTTTTAGTTTCCTAAATCCCCAAAAATTCAACCCGCTTTTCCTTCAACAGTTTTCTCATTTCTCTTCTTTTGTGCGCAACCCCTAATCCTCTCGCATTATATGTCAGCAGTCTCATTGATAACACTATCCAATTCCTGTTCCAAATCACCCCCTTATTGATTCATTGCTTCGGACACATCCCTCCTTTCCATGTCTTTTAGAGTATTTAGCAGTTTCTCACAGTTATCTCCACAATCCAGTCCCAGTTTTTTCCCCACATTGAGCACTTCTTTCGTGCCCACACGCAGTAATCTACTGTTTGCGGCCTCTATATTACTGTCATTCAAAGAAGTATCTATATTATGGGATATGCTGTCACTGATGTACTCCTTATCACTGAGTAGCCTCTTCTTTTTCATTTCCTCATTCCATCTTTGCCTTATTTTCTCATTTCTCTCCATCTGTTTTGTTCTCTTCCTTTCCTTCTTCTTGCTTCTCCTTTCTATTCGACTCTTATTTATACTTCCAGTCTCCTCCTGTACATCAAACTTTTCTGTTGCATCCCCATTCTCTGCCATATCACTATTTTCCACTACAGCACCATCTTCTAAGCCACCATCTATCATCTGTCCTTCCTATGCCTTACCATTCCTCCTCCTCCTATCCTGATGTTCCTTCCTCTTCGCGTCTACTACAATCCCTTGTATGTCTAGTTCCATCTATTCGGTCCATTTACTATCCTCAATTTCCAACCTATCTTCTTCCTACCTCACTGACTCTTGGACCACAGATTGAGCCCCATCCTGATCAGCACTATTTGCATCCCACTCATCCTCATCAATAGGTATCCTCTGCCAAAGTTTACCATTCCCTCTACAACATTTTCTTTTATCATCTATTCCTTGGCTCCTCCATCCATCACCTTCATCCTCCTCCCAATCCACCACCCTTTCTGTATTGTCAACCCATTCCTCTTCCTCTTCAGATAATGCTGCCAATCTCTCCTCCTTTTCCATTGTCCCTTCAGAGCTGGTTTCATACAGTACTTCATTCCTCCAATCTTCACTCATATACCGAGTCTCAGCCAACTCCACTACCCAAATACTGTAATCTTTCCCATCCAGCACAATATCCATCTTTTCATGCAACTGAGGGCCCATTCGTTTACTAACCAGGATTTGTGCAGCTTCTAGATACTCACGCTTCTCCGTTGCCTTATCAGTTCTGATGTATTTCCCCACCTTGTTCCCTATTTTACCTAATACATCTTCAGTCCAAGCATTCCACGGCAGACCATAGATCTTCAGCCATTTCAGATGTTCCTGTTTCCCAATATGTTCCATCCAATTAGACCATTTATCCACCCACTTGTCAGCCCATGCCTTATCTGCCGTCATCAACATTTTCAGTTCCTCTCCGTCCGTGTCCTTTATCAAAGCAAGTCCAGCACCCAGCCTACTTAGCTTAATCTGCCTGTATCCACCCCTATGCAGCTCCATCCCAAATGCATCAACACCTTCCTTAACCTTCAAGGCAACCACTCTCGTATGTCTTAACCACTCCACCTCTTTCCCCTCTGTTTTTAGCACTAGCCTCGTATCCACTGCCTTTTGAAATCCAATATTACCCCCTTCCTAGTCCATGCCACTTATCCACATTTAGTGCCACTGGTGCCTTCTCCATCTTTAGTGTTAATGATGCCTTCTCCATCCTTGTGCACATATGCTTGGTGCGATATGTTCTCCTTACGCCTTACGCCCCTACATGCCTGTTGGTCATTGACCATCACCTTTCTAACTTCTACTCTCCCCTGTTTTGAAAATCTAGCAATATTTGCCATCAGTTCATATGGTCCAATCCATAGACTACTCAGCGTACCTTCCAGTTTCTTCATATCTGTCACCTCTTTGAATCTCACAAATCCAAACCTGGTGCCCTCATTTGTTAATTTGCTAGGGATCAAAATTCCACATACCTTCCCATACATTCCGAACCTCCTAAGCATTGAATCCCGACTCCATCTTTTCGAGAAATTTGCAAAGTAGTAGGACACAATCACTGCCATCTCCCTCGCCCCACTCGCTTCCATTCTCGGACCCAATCGCTCCTGTATCATACCCATCGATCTCAGCGCTTGCCCACACACTATGACTACTGTTCCTAAGGATTAATTTGGTTTGGTAAGCTATGGTTTACCGGTGAAACCCTCTATCGACGATTTCACTAGTGGTTCGCATTCTACCTAGACTACCTCACACCACTCGACCAACACTCTGGGTCGGCTACATTTCCTACATATGGAAGGTTTGCCTACATTTTTGCCAGGTTCGGCCTTAGATCTGAGGGTTTTGGTCGGAATCGCTATGGTCTAGGGTTTCTAAAGACTTGGCTCTCGCTCCAGAGATGGTGGCCTCGCTTAGAGTTGTCCTTCGCTTTGTTCAAATGGTGCCTAATTTAGATTTTTATTTGATGAGTAAAAATATTGCCAATAAAAATCAAGTGTAGGTTTGATAGGGTTTGTTGGATAAAAGGATCCTATGTTTGATAAGTTACGTAGGCAATGATGGTATGCAAAACTAGATGTAAGCTAAATAGAGCATGTAAGTTCCAAATAATGTGATCATACATTTCTATAGACTTGTAGCTATCACTAAACCATATATATTATTATATATATAATCGGTCTTCTATTCAGTAGGGTATGATACTTGACCATATATCTGATCCTAAATCTTATCCTTACTCCTACCCTTACCCTTATCCTTACCTCTTCTCTTCAACCTAAATCTGCTGATATGATAAGAGTAATCACATGCCTGCACGTTTTCTGCGTGCAGGCATTGCCAAATTGATTCAAATTACCTATTGTTATATCATATGACAATAGGTCATTTGAGCCTCAGCTTTTGGTTTTCTTGATGTGTTTTGGTCCGCAGTTCACAAAATCATAGTGAAAGTCTCGTACCCGAACTCCTGATTTTCATACCACGGACCCACATTTGTTCGTGGTTAAATATCCTTCGTGCATATTTGTAGTGGATTGCATGTGGTTGAAAAGGAACATATATAAATTATAGATTGTGTGAATATGTGATGGCTAGCTATCAATATGTACCCTCAAATGAAATGGGTATGAGCTATCATAGTTATCACCCTACTCAGTATATGGCAATTATCGTGAGTTTAAAAGAGTATTGAAGCGTAGACGAGCGTGTGATAAACAAGAGCACGTAATTTTTAGAAGTGCATACGCAAGAAATGTTAGAATGCTATATGTGATATAGCATTCTATACAAATCAATCACAATTTGAATACCTTAGAGCACATCATATGTCCAACGTGTTAATCTTAGTATTAAACCAGCAAACCTATCATTATTAGTCAAAACACATCTCAATTACACATGCGCGCCGCCGTCCGTCCGGTCGGGTCACATGGTATATAGATGATAAAAAAGAATTGTGAAGACATCATGTTACAAACTGCAAGGAACTTAGTCGGACTGCATGAACCATGGTTGGGTTACTACATATTAATATTTGTTTAGTGAGAAATTTCCATTGACGGTACGATTTTATGATATTATCAAAAATATGTGGAGCCTGTCCATGATAGTTTTAAGCCCATATGTGGTAACTTAGGAAGATGAGAGAAATAAAAAAAATATTAAGTTTTGCCCTGATATTAATCTTACAATGGTATTACTTTAGTGGGAATAACTTACATTGTAGATTTTTTTGGTTAATTAAGTCTCCTTCCATTAATCGAAAATAAAGAAGTGTTATGTACAACTACTGGCAATTAAAACGAACATAAAATTACAAGTGAAAACAGCAGCTTCCTTGTTCGAGGCTTTAAGATGGTTGAAAAAACAGCATTTGGAGTTCTGTACCAGTCTACCAGTGTATGACCTGCCGGAGTAATGCTATGAGCTTGCATCCAATTCCATGTTTGGTTGATTAAGATTTCCATAACATCACTCATTCCCTCCGTGTCAAACCTTACACAATTCCTTTCTTTCCATCTGCACCTTGCCATATTATATATCCTATTCTTCTCCATGTTCAGCCTTTGAATGCTGAGGTGAAGGATTTGTAATGCTGCAGGATGGATGAGCAGTTTGGTGGCTGCTCGATGCCCAGCCACTTCAGAATATCTTTCCATAAATCACTTGCGTGTGTGCAAGAATAGAAAAGATGCAGAGGAGTTTCTTGTTGTTCTCCACACCAGACGCAATGCGTTGTGTTTGCATCTAGCTCCATCCCCCTTTGTAGTAGATTAACCATTGTCGGAATCCTATCTTGAAGGAGGCGCCACGAGAATGTTTGAACCCTGAGAGGAGCGTACTTTCCCCAAACCATAGCAAGTTCAGACCTATCAGTAGAGGTATCAGCAGATGAGCGCTGGATTAGGGAATAGGCAGAGGAAACTTAGAAAATTCCAGTTATGTCAGCCTTCCATAGCCAAGAGTCCAGCCTCTCTTCTTGCAATGAAGTTGAGGATAATAAGGATGATAGAAGAGTCACCCGATCATCCTCCCATTGCCTCAAAGATCTTCGGAATGCTGAATGGATGATGGTTCTGGAGTTTGTCTCCTCATTATGTAAGGTGAAGCTTTGTAGCCAGCCTCTAACTATTGCCTCTCTGTCAGTCGCCAGGTTATATAAATCAGCAAATAGGACTGCAAGTGTGCCCTCAGTTGACCAGTTTGTCCTCTAGAAAAGTGCTGAATTTCCAGTCTGAAGTTTGAGTTCAATATTATTGTTGAACCAAGCTTCTGTTGCTGCTGCATTCCAAATATCTCTCCAGACTTTAGAAGTATGATCCGTGAGTGAAAGTAGCTGCAACTTTGTCATATCATCCGGGCTCTGGAAGTATTTTGCCATGATCACTTCCTTCCACAGGCCTTCTGAGTCATTCTTGAAACGCCACATCTATTTTGCCAACAGTGCCTGATTCTTTGAAGTGAGATTTTTTAATCCCAGGCCACCGTTATTCTTTTCTAGGCATAGGTGTTGCCAGCTCGTCCAGTGAATTGGTCTGTTATTGGTTTCCTTAGCTTGCCATAAGAATCTGGTTATCAATCTCGTTAAGCGCTTGATCACCTGTGCTGGAACCTGGTACAAAGACAAAGAAAGTATGTGGACTGTCCCTCATTTTAATTCTCATGTGGATGTACTGCCGGTTGCTATAGATGATTCTTACATCCACTTCTTGTTTCCACAATACTCAAATACCTCCGGAAAATCCCACAACTTCCACCCGGTGAGATCTTGGAAATCCTGTCTCTTGTCTGGGTTAATCCAATAAAATTAAAAGTTTGTGTCCTTAAGCAAATAAAATAAAAATTATTCGATAATTTATAAAAATTAAAATATGTGATTCCTTCACGTAGAGTATGTTTAGTACACAATATTTACAGAGATTTTGTAAAACAAAACAATTAAGTTGTGTTTTTAATAGCAGTAATGAGTGGGAAATATTTATTCGGATCAATTTTACCATACAAATATGAAAATTTGAAAAAAATATCTAATCATAATTAAATGAATTTGTTAGGATAGGTGAATTTTATTTATGAAATTATGAATTTATCACTTCATAATATAATGAATTTCGATTTCATGCATTGACTATATATCCGAAAAATAAGTATAATTAATGTTTTTATTTATAATATATTTTTCTTGCTTGTTTAATACAATAGAGAGTGTGTGTGTCTTGTTCTTATGTTTATACTTTGCATGCCCAACTCGTGTTTTACTCTTCTGTGTCAACACTAATTTTCGGAATTTACCAAGTTAGTAGAAAGTTTTTACACGAGACCAAAGGCTTGTTCTCCCATGCAATTTTGTAATTTCGTCAATCGTAAGTTATAAATCCTAATAATGGATTAAATTGTTGACCATGAGGCAGAGTCGTGTCGAATCATGTGACTTTTGGTCTATTATTGTAGATTTTACATTATTATGTTATTTTCGGCAACGAGCGGTAATAGGTAGTTAGAATTTAAAAGTAAGAGCAGATGAATGGTCATGGTTTAATTATACTTAATTTTTGGATAATGTAGGATTTCCTACGTTATCAAAAAAATATTATGCTTAATTAATTTATTTTTTAGAAAATATTTTATTTTCCAATTGTTTCTAGAAATAAACCCCACTACAATGATGAAATATTGTGATCGAAAATGTTGGTGATAAGGATTTTATATTATCCTGAAACTGATGCTGCTCAAACCTCAAAGACGTGTCATTCATAAAAAAAAAACTCTACCCCGCAATCAAAAAAAAAAAAAACTCTACCCCACATCCATTCCCTTACTCAGAATCTCCTAATTTCACCACATTATCTTAGAGATATCAGGAGAGTTTCATAAATCAACTATCCATGACCTTGAGATGAGTTCATACTGATGAGCTGTAACGCTCGAGCAAAGAGTTCAATTCTGCGATAGATGCTCGTACATTTTGAAGATCAGCCTCCACTTTATTAATCACAAAGCATGAACGGGGTTCCAGCAACTCTGCATTGCTCCTTCTGACTTCATCCTTTGCTCTTTGCAAAGCTTCTAGTTCTCTTTTGTCCATTAGCAGTTCCTCCTGAGCGATTTTCATTTCTTCGTCCTTCAAGTCAGCTTCAAACAAGCTTTGATGGTACTCGAGAAGCATGCGCTCAAGTTCTTGTTTTCCATCGTCTTGAGTTTCAACAAGCATTTTTTTCTCCTGGAGGATACTTTGAAGTTTGCAATCCAGTTCTTCAGTGCACCTCGTCTCTTTGTGAACCTTCGCATCAACGGCCTCTATTGCAGACTCTATCTTACGCAACTCCGTAGTCTTAGCTTCAGCCTCCTTCCGGGCCTCACCAAGTTGTTGTCTCTGCAGCTTTATTTGATGTTGCAGCCTGCACTTTTCTTCCTCAGCTTTCAGCAAGGCAATGGCTTTGCCGCTCACTTGCAAGTTCCTTTTTGAAAGATCACTGGATGTTCTTTCAACATTATCTATTGCAAATAGAACCCTCTCATTCTCCACTTTCCGATTTTCCTCCATATTAAATTTCAACGTCTGTATGCTGTTTTCCAGCTCAGCTTCAGTCTGTCTAATTCTCGAAAGAGCATCTACATGCTTTAGCCGGGAGACCTGAAGATGCATCAGTTCCTCTTTATATCTGTTGAGTTGTTGCGAAGAGACTTTCAGTCTTGATACTGCTAGAGCTTCACGCTGCTCAAAGTAATGAGGAGATGAAGAAAAGTTTGTCAGTGAGAGTTGAAGGGCAGATAATTTCTTGTTAGCGATGTATTTTCTTCCGTGTAGCTCTGAAGAAACACCTTCAAGATATTTGCACATCTGCTGCTTCGCAAGAATACCGCATTCCACTTTGCCAATCTTTACTGTAAGCCCATCAATCTCGATGACGGCCTTCTCGAGTGAACCTAGCATGCACACTGTTTCTGCAGAATGTAAAAGTTTTTTTTGTGCATCAACAAGCTTTTCCCTAATTGTGTTCATTGCGTCTAGTGAACTTTCTTCCATCATGGACCTGTCCCCTGCATCAAAATGCACACTCATTGCATGACTATCCTGTCCAATTTCAGTGAATTCAGCAATCTCCATTCTCCCCTGTTCGACGGATCCAGGCATATGATTCATTACAACCTCGGCATAAGCCTCACCATCCACCGCATTCAAGTCAGAATTGTAGTTCGTTCCCGGATCAATAGAACACTGGTCATAATCGGCCTTCAGTTGCACATTATATGAGCAAGTTTCGTCAAATAAATCACTGCATGTAATGTCGTTAAGCACAAATGGAATGCAGGAACTTGTTTCTCCCTTCTCGCATTCATTCTCACTCTCCAAGTTTTTGTGATGGTAACCGCATCCTTTGTCATCTATGATCTTATTGCAGTCGGAAGAAGAAATAACTCTTTGTAACTCATCCCTCTCATGCATAGCCTTCTCATAAAGACCCAACAACTTGTCATTTTCCTCGTGCATTTCTGCAATTTGAGACTTGAGCGTCTCCAGTTCGATTTTCAATTCCAAGTTTTCTCCTGCAACATTATGATGATTACAGGTACTAGATTCTTCAATTTGATCACCCCGAGGACTTACAGAAGCATCATTGCTCGTCCTGGGGATGCCTGGAGCCTCACTATTATATGCATCAGTCAATTTATTGTTCTCCTCAACTAAGACCTCAAGCTTCAGCCGCAGTTCATCATTTTCTTTGGACAAACAAATTGCTAAATCATGTGCTTCTGCTTCCCTTTGGCTTGCAGCGGCAATGGCGTCAACCATAGTTTCAATCTCTGCTTGATCACTTTGCCCAGTATTTGTGGCATTCATCAAAGAATCCATCCTAGTATTTTTCTCTGACTCATCAGCCATGGCTTTTTTTGACAGCTGCATTAACTCAAGATCTTTCTCCAAGTCAATCACATGCCTGCGGAATTTCAGACAGCAGCAAAGTTATTCGGAAAACCAAGAAGTTATTGAAGGTCTTTTTGCATTTCAAATATGTGCTGCACAGAAAAAAAATTGTGTGCGCTACTCGTCTAAGTCACCTTTCTAACTTTTCTTTCTCTTCTATGCAAAAGTCCAGCCTCTTTTGAAGTGATTTGATCTCTGATTCGTTCTGAATGGCCTGAGAGAAAAATGTGCTACATCGATAAGGTTTCTCACAAATTCTATTCAACAAGAGCTTCAAATTACACAAAGATATACCTGCATTCTCAGGAATTCATTCTCCTCATTCGTTGATGTTCTCGAAGCTAAATGGAATTGCTGCATGGAAAAAGCTCATAAATGGTGGCCAGTGGGATGGTACAGAGTAAATATTCCGGATAAACTAAGTCGGGTATATTGTTCGAACAGATTAACTCAATGATGAAAAATATTGTTTCTTATCTGTATTCATTGTGTATAAGTTCTGATATCACATACTGCGTCTGCAATTCTAAATAAAGTCTTAATCTTGATTAAAACATATTATGAATTTGACTGTGCAGATGTGGAATTTCCTCATATAAAAATGACGGAACAAATTACAATTACATGTTACCTGATTGGAATTCAGAAAATCATCATCTCCATGATCAAGAC
>JAOYMZ010078388.1:0-11644 GCA_025802335.1 Pinguicula primuliflora
TAGCATGGTTCTTGGCCTGATTGTGATTGCAATGGTCCATTTTTGTGACACAGTTCCCCATGAATAGTGAATGATGTGGGACCACTTCCAGGTATTACTCGATCATCCAAAGATACTCCGAGACTCGTAAAAGCATTGGCTGCATTGTACTGCCGAATGAACTGTCGAAATGACCTCGATTGACGGCTGTCCCCAATGTACAACTCCCAAAGCGTTAGTGGCGGTTTTTCCAGAAGAGGCAGTCTCACTTTTCCTTGAAGACAGCATGAACCAAATAGTGGCTTTGTTTTGGAGGAATGCGTTAACTTTTCGTCCATCCAGTGAAGGGCCTTGCATTAGTTACATTTGATGTCCATTTTTCCCAAATAGTGTTGGTCTGAATGTAGAAGACCCACCACTGATGAGGACACCCACTCGACATCATTATACGCGCTTTTTGAATATTCTTCATCTTCATAAATTTCACTGCAAATGTTTTATTGCACAGATGTTTGAGGTTACAAAATGATACAAATCACTAAATGCATTAATTAGGTGAAGTGTTTTTAATGGATATTCGGCACTCACAGAAATGATGGGCCTGTGTGCTGGGCTGCTGATACTTGAAGTGACAATTGTTCGTCTTCCTGACTTTGGCTGCAAATATTTAAAGTGCAAACAATACATCAGACAATGATATGCATAAACATAGGCATGAGCATGATTTTGCCCAATGTATGAGTTAGCAAATGTGTTGTTTGATGGAAGATAGAGAGCACTTACAGATTTGATGTTTGGTAATAATAAGTACTATTATTATCCACGATATCATGATTAGCATATGCATGTTGTTGTACTGTTATTTCTTGTGGCAAACTTGCATTGGACATGTCCTGATTCGCATATGCTTGTATGATGAGTAAAAAATTAAGTAAATATTATAATTTGTTAATTATTAGAAAACAAATCTAATGTATAATTAACAAATATATCGTAATTATCAGTTAAAACATCTATACGTAAACATACCACAGAATCAACTTTCTGTTTACCCATGGCAATAGCTTTTCGCTTTTTTGTGGATGCGCTGTCTTCCTATTTGTGACAAATGAAATCTATTATACGATGTAGAACGAAATGTAGGATTGATGTGTTGTGTAAATAATCTTACATCTCTTATGGACATGCTTTCCTTGACCTTATTAAGAACATCATCTGGAATTGTGGGACATGGAATAACTCCTAGACCATTACTTCTCGCCAAATGATGTTTGAATCGTGTTATATGAGATGTCATGACTCTACCACAAAATTTGCATCGCAGATTGTTGTGGCCTAATCTATCAGCATATTCCCAGCAGAAATCTATGTTGCGAACCACTGCTCAAGTTTGACCGATCAAATATTGACAAAAGTTATTAAGTCAACGTACTTGTAAGTTAACTGTTGCCGACAATCTGAACTTTTTGAGAATAAGATAACGCCCGATAATGTATGTAATCGGCTATGAGGATCTGCATAGATTTTCAGAATAATTAACTCACCTAAAGCTTAAGCCATAATCTATTGAAGGAAGCCATAAGATTGTATGACTATATTGAAAAAAATGCTTTCAAATAAATTAAAATGCTTTGAAAAAGGTCAAGATTTACATGTATGAAGAATAAAAATCTGCAACAATTAGGAATAGCAGAATCAAATACAAATGCAATATCAAAAAAATCAAATAAACCATCACAAAAAAAGAGTAAGAAATTTAACACATGCAGATAAATGTAAAGAAAAATTAATCAAAAAAATTACCAATTGCCAATAAGCTTTCCATTGCCAATAAGCTTTCCACTACCAATAAGCTTTCGTGTTAGCCAAATGCAACAGAGCCAAACACACACGGAATGAAATCATATACCATGTTGATTTTTCTCCCAAAAATAACACCTACCTTTTGCACTACTCTTATTTACTTTTCCTTCAGTTTTCTACTGGTAGCTGCCGGGGATGGGGTCACTGACTCAATTCCATTTCTTTAAGGGATTTTTGTAACGGCTCTTTCCGGTAGTTGGAGTTGCCTTGATGTCAGAAAGGTGCGAAATAATGGCTATTCTCTTGCACGTTAATGAATCGAGGAATTGCGTATTACAGGTCTGCAGGTCTGTAAAGGAGAATAAAGACGAAACGGGAGAATGGGAAAGTGAATGAAGAATATTGGGAGAAAAAGCAACGAAGAAACATAGAAAAAAGTGGTAACTTGACCACGTATATTGAATCGGCGCTACAGATCGGCAAGGAAGAAGGGTTGGAGAATGAGGGCAATGGAGGCAGAGACGTGGATTGGGAGAAGGTGGTTGGGAAAGATTGAAGAAATTGGGAGAAGTAAGGTAAAAAAATGTTATGGCGTGAAAGCAATTTTTCAATAAAGAAACACGCTTCCTACATTTTAAAGAATGGCACTTTTATATATAGGTGTAGTACTCTGAGAGTTTTTTTTTTCCAAAGCAATACTCGTGAGAAATTAACTACACAAATAATCCTATAAATAGAAGGTCCCAAATTCAACCGTTGACAATATTCAAAACAAATCTGACCGTTTTATTCAAAATCCTCTTTCGTCACTGTTCTCCCAAACTCCACTGAAATCCACTTTTCAATCTCCGAATCACCGCCGATCTCCGCCGTCCCCGTGCAATGGAGGCAAAGGTTCTTCACCCACTCCACCAGATCGCCATAACTCCGACCCACAAGCTCCTCCTCAAGCAGTGGCTGAAGGAGGAAGATCTAATTCTCACCCGCATCTCCCAAAAGGAAAATCAACTGGACACAAACAGGAAACAGATCACCCAACTATACTGTTTATTCTTCCTCTTCCATTCCATCACCCTAATCCTCCTCTTCACCGCCAATGCCAATGCGGCATCTTCACCGGAGAGGCCCGGGCCCGACCTCTGCAAGAAATCATGGATCCCATGTCTCTGTTCTTTCGTCTCCTCTCTCGGGTTCATCTGGGCCGTCCGGTACAAGACGGATGTTGAATCCCACTTGGAGAAGATGCTGGAGAGGGAGGTTGAAGATTCGTCGCTGCTGGCCAAGTGCGTGGAGGAGTTGAAAAAGAAGGGACTGGAGTTTGATTTGCTCAAGGAGGTGGATGCACTCCGGCGGGCCAAGAGTTTGCGGGCCGAGAACAAACCGATTAGAAGATGGTCGGGCCGGGATTTTGCTACCCTGTTTTTCTTTACCGTTTCTTGCTTGGTTCTGGGGCTTACCAGGGTCATACTATGCAGTTAGTTTATCAAACTCTCTCTTTAATGTGTGGTTTGCAGAATTTTTGTTCTGCTTTTGGGAAGAAACCAATGGAAATTTTTATGTACGAATCATTTTCCTTGTACGTCACCAATCATTTTGGTGTAACTATATTCGGTGTACGAATCATTTTCCTTTTAGGTAACTAACTTGAAACAAAACCATGTTTGTCCTTTCAGAAAAAATGTTCAAGTCAAATATAGTATGTGTTGATTCGGGAGTTATAATTGTAACTTTCATTCATAAGTGATTTAAATGATGCTCACAACAGTCACCATTTTCACTCGCCACATATCGGGACGTATAATTCTCAATCAGAAAATTTCTCATTTGTCAAATTATTACATTCAGCAAGCCAAATTTTACCAGATTCTCTGAAAGCACATACAGAAATGCATAGAACTGAAGAAATACTATATATATAATTCTGTTATCTGCCCTCTCCAATTATTTCAGGAAACTATTAATCTTGTTCACAATATAATTTGCTAAAGAAAAAAATCTTGTTCACAAGATACTCATACACAAATAGTAGTTGATGGAGGCTATTGTTCGTCGAAAATTTTCAGGTATGGAACGTTATATATGAGACAACACTTCTTAGGTACCGAATTCTAATCATGCCCGTCCAATATTGATCTGATGGACAGGATTAGATAAGTTAAATGAGTGTCCACTATTATGGACAGGATTAGAATTCAGTACCTAAGAAATGTTGCTCAGTACATAACCTCGCACACCAGAAAATTTCTGCTTGTTCACAAGATATTCATAAACGAGCAAACTTTTATCTCCCTCGATGCAGCAGCCATACAGTTTCACAAGGTCACCGTTGTGCACGGCAGATGTAGTGGCAATCTCTGCTATAAACTGGCTCTTGCCTTGATGTGAGGCCACTGAGAGCTGCTTAACAGCAACTACTCTTCCATCTCCTAGGTGCTCCCTCTGGAATACAAAAGTAATCATAATGCAAATGATCTTATATTTGGCTTGAAAGTATATGAACTGTTAAGAATAGTCGCTGGAGAAATCAAAAGTTGCTGCAACAACTTCATCTTCCGAACTTCTGTTATGGCCGTTCGTTTTCGGAAAGCCCTTATAACCATTTGGTCGGTGGAAGGCCAGTTCTTGGCATTTTCCCCTCATTCCATTTGATGAAAAAATTCTGCTCCAGAACCATATAACCAGACTAATATGCCCTACACTTGTGTTTCTATCTATAGTATTGAAATTAGATGATCCAGATCAATCCAATATTTTTCGGGTTTTTGGGTTTTCGGGTTTATACAGTTTGTCATTTTGATCCGGTTAATCTAGATCATCTGATTTTAATCCTACAAACAAAAACATAAGTCTGAACATATGACATTTTAATCTGGTTATATTATTCTTGATTTGAAAATCTTGTTCATTTGATTCAGTCCTATTTGTTGTTTACTCGTGTGTTAGTTGAGCTATGAGTCAAGTTTGTTGACTAGAGTCTCTAGCAAACGCTTTGTAAGGCTATATAAGCCTGGTTGTACATTCAATAAAACAAGCCAGTTTTCTCTTCAACATTCAAAGTGTTCGTATTCCATGTTGAACACTACGTAAACAGCCTCGGATTTACGTGTTATAAATACCGTACTATTCATCACAATGAAGACTTCAAGTTGGTGATGTTCACCCATTGTACAGTGCCCTATTATTCTATTAATGATAAATTAAAAATTCATAAAAATAACACTTGATAGTGCAAGTACTTGTGTGCATTTGTTGACGTCATGACTTTCATGTGTTGGAATGACAATTTGTCAAAATGTAGCAACCATTCATGTCCAAAGTTGTAGTAGCCCGCTAGGGTTGGGGTCCAGATTTAGATTATGCTGACGAGATACACATTCACTGTGAGACAAACATGCAATCAGAAAGTGGTACCTACTGATATAAAGATAGGGAAGTGGAGTTACATTGTATGTTCACGTCACAGAGTATTCCTACTTTTTGTAACTTTTTTTTTATTTTATAAAAGGGCCGTTAAAAGAACCATAATCTTAGTCTATTGAATGAGAGAGCAACTATATTCCAAAATCCCCAACACACACCACTTCAAGACCAAGACACATGCACACACATACATATGTTGGTGTGGAGGGACCCATGCACCAACATGTGAGAGGGTCGTGGTGTCGTGGGCTTGTGAGGGTCGTGGTATATAGCCTTTGTGATTGAATCAGCCTATGCTGCGAGAGCTAATGCGCTGTTAAGCTTCTAGCATCCAATTTGCAACATGTAGCCTGCAGAGTCCTTGAGAATCATTCCAGCTCCAGAGATGCCTGTAGTATGAGAGTATGTGCCTCGAATGTTCATTGTAGAGAGTGTGCTCATGATCCAGCCCATTATCAAGGCCCGAAGAGGGAGTACTTCTATTCCTATTCTATTTTCTTTTATATTACATTTGCACGCACAATGCACCGTTTTATGTTTTGAGCATGACACACACTCTCACGGCCCCGAAGATATAACCGGATGCTGTGAAAAATTTAGAGTCTAAACCTTCGGGTTAATGATAACTCAATTGAATTGTCAACCGGGTAACACTAAGTGTAACTTGGAGGTTGAAATTCATATGCTCGGATTACACCTCAGTTGACCTCAAAGCCTCATTATTCGGGTTCATTAGTTTGGTTTCTTGGTTCTGGGCCTAATCCGGTTCATTGGGCCTGTTTTTGTTCGGCCCATATTATCCATTATCTATTTTTTCCCTTGGCCCATTTATACCTTTACCTATTTTTCATCCACTACAGCCCATCTTATATCCTATACTTACCTGTCTGATTGGCCCGGTTGCATGGCCCATCCATACATGTGTCTACATGAATTTATCTCGGTCTGTTACATGGTTTTGTGGTCCATTTCGCTCGTTCACTCATCGAAGCTTCTGGATGGACTATATATTGGTCACTTAACCATTTTTCACTCACCTTTTTTCACTCTGGTCACTCTCGGGCTGTCTCTCTCTCTCTCGTGTTATCTCTCGAAATCCTAGCTCTACGATCACTTCGATCGACATTTCACTCTCATACATGGATCTTTATCCATCTTTCTCACTGGATCTGTGATCCTCTCTTCATTACCTCTCTATTGAACCGATTGGTTGAGGTTTTTGTGCTGTTGGCGAGGTGTTACTCTGAGGCCAAACTAACTGCTCGTGGTTCTGTTTGCATTCTAAGCTCGCACGTTCGATAGCTACACGCATCTGCTCTTCTGAAAACAGGATTTCATATATACATTACATTCTGTCATTTTGTGTAAATCGGTTGTGTTAAGAACTACGCTGATATCTTGTTGTTCTTGTCAGATTCGGACCTTGACGTTCCTACATTCAGCTTGACTCATATTCCAGGTAAATAGCCCTCCGGGCTTCTTGCTCAAGAATCGTTGGGCGAGTCAGAATATTCGGTGGGTAGCTCATCAACGTCTTCATCGACTTCATTGGAGTTCTCATTTTCGTCGTCCTCCTCCTCAGCGTCCTCTTCGTCAACTTCGTTGTCGTAGTCTTCATCATAATCTTCATCTTCATCGTCGTCGCCATCATAATCATCATTTTCGTCGTCATCCTGATCCTTCTCCTCCTCCTCTTCCACGTCTTCATCCTCCTCATCATCGTCCTTTTGGTCATCTTCATCCAAGGCAATGAAGACTAGAGATGGAGTGGGGATGTCGGCTGCAACATCAGCTTGCACAGCAGTAGGGGGCTGCAACGTCGGCATGCGCGGGAGTAGAGGAGGCTGCAACATCGACATGCGTGAGAGAGTGAAGGAGACACCGTGTCGTTGTCGATTCTACATTTTTATTATTGCAAACTCAGCAACAAGATGAAGAATTGGTTCAAGAGGATGAGCTCAGTATTAATACATCACGTCTTTTCATGATCTGCCTTTTCATACGAATCAACAAGGCGGAATAAGCACAACAGTCGATACAATCTCGACTTTTCGGAAACAAGATTCGTGCTCCAAACAAAGCAATCGGCACGACCCTGACCAATCATGTTTATCCCAAAAGAAGCATTTGTGCATCAACTATGCTGTAATAAGCACAACATCCATAGTTGTTTTATTCACGTATGACGGTACGTACGCAACTACACGTGGTAAACCCGAATAACGTAGTCGGACCCTACACTCTTAAACAAACAAAGCAATCGACAAGAATGTGATCCGTCGTGGTTATCCCGAAATAGTCATTCGTGCTCCAACTATCATGTAATAAGCACAACATACGTGGTAAATCCAGATAATGCTGTCGGGCCCTAAACCATTAAACAAATAAATCAATCGACAAGACCACGACCTGTTGTGGTTATCCCGGCAGAGTCATTCGTACTCTAACTATCCTGTAATCTATGGTTCTATCCACGTCTGACAGTACGAGCTCGACTATACGTGGTAATTCTGGTTACTTCAGTCGAGCCTTAAACTATTAAACAAATAAAGCAATCAACAAGACCGCAACCTATCGTAGTAATTCCGAAAAAGACATTCGTGCTCCAACTATCCTGTAATAAGCACAACATGTGTGGTAAACCCGGATAATGCAGTCGGGCCCTGAACTATTAAGCAAACAAAGCAATCGACAAGACCGCAATCTGTCGTGTTTATTCTGGCAGAGTCATTCGTACTCTAACAATCTGGTAATACATGGTTCAATCCATGTCTGACGGTACGAGCTCAATTATATATGGTAATCCCGATTATCTCAGTCGGACCCTAAACTATTAAATATCGACAAGACTGCAACTTATCGTCGTTATCCTCGAAGAGTAATTCGTGCTCCAAGTCTCCAACTATCATGTTAAGAGCGCGATTATATGTGGTAAACCCGAATAACGCAGTCAGACACTAAAAAATAACACTAAACAACCACAATCCGTTAATTACGCATGGACTCATCATTGTGGTATATAATTCATCACTTTTACACAGTTTAAATTTCCTGTAAGGCCTATATAAACCGTGAGATGAACAATGTTTGATTGATTCACATCCAAGACAATTTGCTTTTACGAGGTATGTAATGATGTCTCTTTGTTTCCAATTTACTTGAAAATATTGTCTCCGATCCCACAAGTGTCTTAGCACCCGATAAAAACTGATATATTCACACGCATGGTTGTCCATTCATACTCACTTAGCGTGTCAAATAGAGTAATTAGAGTTTTTTTTTATATATTTTAGCCATAATTAAATACCCAAATAGTAAAATCGGAAATAACTCGTCAGTCGGTAAAACCACGACGCATTCGTGGTTAACCTGCATGAGGCATTTGTATTCCAACTAATCTATATTAAGTACAGTATTCGTATTGTTCTATTCATGACTGACGGCTAAGCGCAAATTCAAATATCTCAGTCGGGCCATAACCGTAAACCCTAAATCATAAACCCAAACTACTTATTTATTTTAATACTTATAAAAAACACACCGTGTGTGTAGTCTTTTCATAGACTGTGCGTGTAGTCTTTTACTTATATGTGTGTTTTGCGTCTTTCCATTAACAGAGCGAGTCTTTTCATATTCTGTTGTGATGTAGAATAGCTGAAATAATTATGATCAAGATCTTGTTCTATAAATAGATACAACAACAACAAGACAAACCAACAACCTTCTACCAATTACCCCTCACCCCCACAAACACAGGTATACAAGTGAAATAGTGTCGATGTATCTTCTGGGATAAAGTGAGTTGCTCCTAATTTCTCGTTGCAACTCTTTGCAATCCCTATCACGTGAAGACTGAAGAGAAAGTTTGGATGAGTGAAAACTATTTCAGATTTCATGATGAAAATGAAGAAATGAAGCCTATTGAAACAACCAACACTAGCAAAGATGAATATAAACAAAACGAGCTTATGGTGGAAGCATCTTCACACACTCTATCTTCCAGTCTTCCAAATGGGGTGTTGTAAGATGCTTTACCAAAATCGATATTGAAGGTGAAGAGAAAGTTTGTATCGGTGAACGTAATTTCAGAATCAGTGATAAAAACCATTGGAGAATGAATATTTTATATTATATAATGAACTTTATTTTATATAATGGACATGAGCATGAGTATTTTATATTAATTTTGAGTCGTGTCTATTTTATATAATAGATGAAAGGATTAATTGATATTAGTATGAATCCGTCTTATTGAGGCATTCGTTCCTAACCCGATGAGTCGTGTCGATTTCATCAAATGCATGTTTTTGTTATAGTTAAAAATTCTGAATAGCCTAGTCGGGACTACACACTCTGTCGACCCGATCGAGACCCGACGTGATTAACCCATCGAATCATTCGTGCTCCAACTATCCGTTAATAAACGCAACATCCGAGGAGACTGCATTAAATCAATGACTACGCGTATCCATTAAATGAATGGAAAATAGGTGGATACCACGTCCTCAACGCAAATTACAACTTTAAATAGTTGCAACAACAACACCCGCCCATCCTTATCCAAAACATGGTTGCCAACGACGCTTCCTTCTCCAATTCCGTCCCCGACTCCGCCAGAATAAGTTTAAGTGGTGCTGGTGTGTCTTCCGGGATAAAGTGCAGCATTGATAGTACAATGCCCTCCTGCACTCCAACACTGCATGATGATGCTTTCGAATATGTGTAAAGAGATGCTGTTTGAGATGAAGTGTTGTGATGGGTCGGGGCCGAGCGAGCCTCCCCGAAGGAGCACAAGGATACGAAAACTAAACACCATGTACTCCATGGACATTGGAAGGAAAAAGACATGAGCATGAATCTCTATTTTCAACTTCTTTGACTACGATAATTTGTAACCTGTTGACTTTATTTTTATATAATCGAAATGAAAAGATTGATATATATGAGTATTATTTAAATTGATTTTTATTTTCTGTATAAGATATTCGTCTTCATCGATTCTTCTTCTTCTTCTTCTCATCTTAAGTAAGCTTGGATTAAAATAGCACACACAAACACCTCAGATAATGCATTCGTTCCTCTCACTGCAGTCGAGACTCTAACGTTACGTATAAACCCAAAAAAGCAATAATTATTAAGCTGATCCAAAACTGATCTGCTCACGCGTGTATCGCTCGACCATACATGCTTTATACATATAGTTTTGCAAAAAATATGTGTTGTATTGCCCAACCATACGTTCTTTACACCTTCCAAATGAAATAACTCTCTTGCCCTCCAATGTGTCTTTTCACCTTTCGGCCTGCTCCTATATGTGTCTTTTCGATTTCATATGCGCCCCTTGCTAAGGACATCATTCGATACCAAGCGCGACTATACGTTTTTCAAATCCTATTACTCCTTTCCCCGTGTGCCTTCGTCTTCATAAGCATCCTTTACTACAAAACTTCACAAAAGACTTAATCAAGATGTCTGTCTCGCACCAAAATTCTTCTTCATCCGATATGGACGACGAACTGGAGGTAAATAGCCTCCCTCCACCACCAGTGGATAAGGACGAACCTCAAGTGACCCTACTTTGTTGTTTTAAACACATTTATAATTCTGTTAATTTGAATACTTATTTACTATTGTTTGTCTATGTTTTAGGTCTCTGAAATTGATTTCGAGGCTACAGAGATTGGTAGTCTGATGGAGGAGTGGTCCTACGACTCAAGTGATGTTGGTGATCCTGATGAGGAACCTGAGGGCACTGAAGATGCTGAGGAGGAGGAAGAAGAAGGGGTTCCGGAACCTGATCCCCTGGTGGTCGCCGCTGCTCAACGGGCGTGGAAAGAAAAACTGGAAGGATACTGGAGGGAAATGGACCTCATTCTACAAGGGTTGCCACCTCCATCCCCTCCAACACATTCACGTCAATAACCTCCACCTCAATTTGCATTACCTGGAGGAGCCTCTGGGTATGGTTTAACCCCATCTTCAGATGGAGATGTCATCCCTTTCCCCTCAGATAGTGACTCTAACTGCTGAATCATATACTTTTGACACTCTTTTATCCCATGTCATTACATATTTTTGTTGCGTAATGATATCGGTATATATATGAAGAACTTTTGATATGATATGTTGAGTATCAGATCTTTGATTTCTTAATACATCAAATGAAGTTCATAATATATTAAATGAAGTTCAGAAAATATGTCACCAATTCATCAAGATTTGTGCAAACGAAGTTCATGATAAACCTTGCACTAATAGGAACCCTTGCATAGATCGTGCATGGCCCCGTATAGAAGGGCGGATTAATCCCGACTGTCCGTTATATCGGCAGTCGTGTTTCACCCAACGACAGTAGTCGTCCGTTTACGTATTTGAGAAACTCTCGTCGGACAGTTAGTCGTGGATTCGACATATTCCAGCATCTGACAACATCCGTAGTTCT
>JAOYMZ010078399.1:0-11644 GCA_025802335.1 Pinguicula primuliflora
TTATACTTGAGTTTGGTGGTAGGATGGATGAGAGATGCATGATAGTTAGGATTGAAGTTAAGAATGAAGCATGGCAGTTAGGTGATACACTGCAGTCTTGAATCAGTCACATACCAGTTGATTTATCTCCTGATATATTGCGATTTGGTTTTGGTTGTATTCATAGCTTTTAAACCTTGTTTCCTTAGCTTTATAATGCAATTGGTTTCACCTCATTCTGATTATTTGTTTCCAAGATATGCACTCCTGAACTTACTGTTGTCTAATGAAAACTATTTTACTTAAAACATGTATTGATCTTGCTCCTCGTGGATCATGACCCTAGTTCACCAGCTTTGTATTATAATTTGACCGTGTACACTTTGCACGCCTGTCAATGTGCTCAGGCACAAATTGTTCCAAATGAGGAGTCTTCCGGTGGAGGAAATCCGTCAAATGTGATTTTGGAGGAACCTCTCAATAACCATAATTATTCGATGTGGAAACGACGAATTGAGATTGCAGTCGGAGGTCGTGGATGGATCCGTCATCTCAAGGGAAACCCCACACTGTTGGTGCTCGATGATCCAAAATTTCAATCTTGGTCGAAGAACGATCTTCAATTCAATGGATGGATCTGGAAGAATATTGATCGGAGTCTTTCGAGGTAATATCTAAATTTCCCGATTGCTCACAAGCTTTGGAATGGGCTTGCAACCATCTTTCCATCAGGGGAGGATCACCTATAGTTTTTTTATCTCACCACAAAGGCGGATCAATTGAAACAGGGTGAGGATTCAATTGAAGATTACTATAGCACTATCAAAGATCATTGGATGGATATAGATCGACGCTGACCCAATCTTATGAATGAAGCAGGAGTTGAAGTTCAATAAATTGCAGAATGAACAAGATTATTCAAATTTCTGGCGGGTTTAGATAATGTATTCGATCCAATTGTGAGATATATATTGAAAGAGAAGATTTTACAACGTGTTGATGAAGCATATGCTACTATGAGAATAGAAGCTGCGCATTGCAACATTTTGGGACCAAGTCAAATATTCAACCCTCGAACAGAATCAAACAGACTTGGGTCGGGTTTGCGGGTAGGTCCAAGTCACCAGCAATTGAACTATGGATCTGGGTCCTGCCCCAGATCCAGATATCCTAAAGGTGAGGGTCGAATTGCGAGCCCAAATGTAGCGGGCCATAGCACTCCTTTCAACTCCTGAAGTGAATCAACACCACTGGGCCAACCTCATCATCCTCTACCGCCTGCCCAGAACTCTGACAATGAGGGACGCCGATCAAATCTGGCCAAATACATTCTGAATTCATCCTTTCCGGTGAGAGATACATAGTTTTGCCACCACTTCGGAGTCCAGGAACATATCTTCCGTGTTTGTCGCTGCTTCCAAGATAGCTTTCCACTGACGATACGGCATGGCACCAGAGATAGGCAGGGAACAGTAGTGGTCGGCGAGGGGTTGGAAGAAGAGGCATCTGGGGACAATGAGTTCACGGTAGTCGGCATCAGAAGGCGATTAACCGATGCCGACCACCTCCTGGAAATGGCCAGCAATGATGGAAGTGAGCAGACATCTCGTGAGTCCAGTTCTGTGGCAAGAGGGAAAATCGTCAATTCAGGTACAACATCAGGGAGACGAAAATTACTTCCATACCCCCCTCTTCAAATTTTACATATTCTGGGCCCAACATTTATGGGCCATCTGTGGACAGTACTCGATCTGGCCCAATTTGAAGGAATAAGGAAATTAAGTTATGTGGCCCTAAATATTTTGGAGAAGGATGCTTTGGTAAATTTGATGAAGATATTTTATACGCGTTGCTTAATTCTCATTCACCCTGAGATAGTTAATGGATTTTTTATTGTGGTACTACTGACACTGCGACTTATGATTCTTTGTATATAATAAGTGATCAGGTTCCCCAGAAGAATGTTATTCAGATGGCAAATGGGAAATATTGAAAATACCCCATCAATGAAATTATCCAAGTGTCTTCTTATGCCATCCCTCTCGCATAAATTATTATCCATCTCACATATCATGAGAGAATTAAATTGCATAGTGCTGATATATCCGAGTTTATGTATTTTGCAGGATTTTCAGACGAAGAAGATCATTAGGCGTGGCACTGAGAGGGTTGTGCTATACTACATGGGTGAGGTTACTTCTTCAGGGCATAATCTTGCTGTTAGAGACAATAAGGGGTGGTTGTGGCATCGTCGATTAGGTCATCCACTTGATGAGTACCAACTGAAGTTATTTCCCAGATTATCTTGTTTTCCATTTCTTTGTGATTCATGTGCTCGAGCTAAGAAACATAGGTCATCGTTCTCACCTAGTGTGTCTCGCTCCGACAGACCTTTTGAACTTATTCATTCTGATGTGTGGGAACCCGCTCTAGTTGTTGGAGGGGGAGGGTTCCAGTATTTCTTATTTTCTGTGGATGATTGCACTCGTATGTGTTGGATCTTATTTCTTAAACAAAAGTCTGATATTTATGGGAAATTTCTTCAGTTTCATCGTATGTTTATGACCCAGTTTGATGCCTTTGTGAAAATCTTTTGGACTGATAATTGTGGGGAATTTGTCAATCAATCTATGACTCAATTCTTTTTCGAAAAGGGCATAGTTTATCAAACTATGTGTCCCTATACTCCTGAACAAAATGGAGTGGCAAAACGTAAGAATAGGATTTTATTGGAGATAACTCAATCTGTCATGTTGCATTTCGGAGTTCATCATTATATTTGACCTGAGGTTGTGGCCAGTGCTTCGTATCTGGTCAATCAGTTACCCACAAAAATCCTAGACCTTAGAACTCCCAAGCATTATCTACTTATTGTACTATGTCGTCCTATTTTACTGTTTTTACTTGCGTGTTTGGATGCTCGGTGTTTGTGCATGTTCTAAAAGTTTGTCGAAATAAATTTGATGCTTGTGCTTTGAATTGCGCTTTTATATGGTATGGAGTGAATCAGAAGGGGTATCGATGTTTTAATCTAGTGTCGAAGCAGGTGGTTACTACTTTGCATTGTGATTTTGTGGAGTTCAAGTTTTATTATCAGGCTATCCACTCTAGTAGTCAGGGGGAGAGGCGAAGTGACGTACTAGAGTGGATTGCTACTAGACCTATGGACAGGTCTTCTTCCCCTTCGCCCATACAGCCCATGCCCTGCCCTACCCTGCCCAGTTGATCCTCCTTCACCGGATATCAGGGTAAGTTCTTGTCATACTGAGCCTGCTGACATATGTGTTACACGTGTTTCTTTGAATATTGATGTGCAGATTCCTACTTCAGAGACCTCTCTACTCTTCCTACTCGTGTATTACCTGCTCGGAGTACTCGAGGGATTGCAGTCCGCCAATATTCCCCTGATCATATTCCAAGAGAGAAGAAGTATCCCATGATCAACTTGTTCATGGGGAGAGAGTCCGAGGGGGCAAAAGTTTTTACGATGGCCCTGTACCAGGAAGAGGTTCCGAGGAATATGAAAGAGGCGTGGTGGATTCCTGATTGGAGACAAGCTATGGAGGATGATATGAGTGCTCTGGAGGAGAACCATACATGGGAGACATGTCATCGACCTGCAGGAAAGCATTCTATTGGATGCAAATGGGCATACACGATCAAGAGAAAGGTCGATGGCTCTGTGGAACGGTACAAGGAGGCCAAGGACTACACTCAGACTTATAGAGTGGATTACTGTGAGACCTTTTCTCCTGTTGCTAAAATTCACACTATACGTGTATTATTCTCCATTGCAGCAAATATAGATTGGCCCTTATATTAATTCGATGTGAAGAATGCTTTTCTACATGGTGATCTGGCAGAGGAGGTTTATATGGAGGGTCCATTAGATTTTTCTCATACTTTCCGCCAAAGGAGGTATGCAGATTGAAGAAAGCAATGTATGGATAGATAAGCTCATTTTATGTCATGATTTGAATTTATTTGGATTGATGTTTTGCACTCTATTATGCCCTTATCACGTAACTTACCTCTTAATATTGGCTAAAATGTGTTATTAAGTTCAAGCACAGTTCATGAATGTGTGATGCAACATCTCTAAGCAAACAAGGAGCAAAAAGAGGCAAAGATGTGCAAAGACACCCTTACAACTTATACAAAGCACAAGCACAAGATTTGGGCGCCAAAATAAAGAGACACACTCTTTTGGCTTAGGAGATATTTTGTTAAAAAGGTACAAGGATCGGCTCCCGAGAAACCAACCACAGACCTTAATCGGAGAGAGGGGAGACGAAGGAAGATACAGAGGAAATTGGGGACGAAAAACCAGAAGAGAAGAAGCGAAAGCTGACTATAGAGATTCAACATATCATCCTCATTCTTGAATTTATCTCTTGTTCTGTGATGACTGATTCCTGTTTTTATCTTTTTGCTCTAGCTCATGCCTTTGGCATGAGCTAATTCTTTTTGACTTTGGGCTCGGGGAAGCCAAGTTATGCTGTCTATGAAGTTGTTTCAGTGAACATGTGAACTCTATTGTTATGGATGGATGAGTGTATTTGTTTTTAATTTTGTGTGTAGATCATAAATGCGAAGCACGAGTCATCTCTGCATTTTATGTTGATGTGAAAGCATGCATATAGATAAGGCATAAAATACACCCACATTGCAGTTTCTGGGCTCATGATCCTTAGTTGCAATGCCATGTTAATGAACAGTCCATACAGTGACCTTATGTTCATAAGTGGGATTGAGATGGAAGCTGAGAGGCAAAATCTCTCTCTTCCTGGGGAAGACTGATTAGTTTGTCTCGAGAGGGAGCTAATTATACATGAGTTATATGGTCTTTCATAACATTCTAAATGCCGTTTGGTAGCTGGAACAGAGCTTAGACAGTATAACAAGGCAATCCTGTAGCCTGAAGTCATCTCTCCCCATTCTGTTTACCTATTTCTCTATGGCATCTTGGTTCAAGTGCAGTGACAACACTTAAACTAAGTCTGTGCAGTATGAAATTAAGTGTAGTTGCATTTCAGTTTGTTTGTAGTCTAGAAAACTACCCTTATGAACTTTTGGTTACATTGTACTTAGTTGTGACATAAAGCATGTTTTGTGCTTACTCTATTGGTATATGACCTTTGCTTCCTAGCAAAGTACTACTTGAGGTTGTGTATACTTGCACTTTAGTATGTTTGCTTACAAACCATGAAGGACTGAAACAGTACCCCAGAGCATGGTTTGGGAGGTTCTCCTCTCACTATGAGGAAGTATAGTTTTGTGCAGAGCAATTCAGATCACACCCTGTTCATGAAGAAAAGTGGGAAGATTACTTTATTGATCATCTATGTTGATGATATAGTTATCACTGGTGATGATGAAATTGAGATGGAGGAGCTGAGAAAAAATGTATTCAAGGAATTTGAGTTGAAGAATTTGGGAAATTTTAGGTACTTCCATGACAGAGAGATGATGAGATCCAAGGTGGGAATATACATCTTGCAACAGAAGTATATTCTGGACTTATTAGCTGAGACAAGACTACTTGATTGTAAGCCGACTGATACTCCTACGACTTCTAACTATGATCTTCACATTATGGAGGGTGGAGAGAGCACATATAGAGAGAGATACCAGCACCTTGTGGGGAAACTAATCTATCTGTCAAATACTAAACCAGATATTGCCTATGTAGTGAGTGTAGTAAGTCAGTTTATGCATGCATTGCAGAAGGATTATATGGATGCTGCGTTGAGGATTGTGAGATACCTTAAGGGTACACCTATTACTGGAGTGCTCTTTTGCAACAATGGACATCTGAAGTTAGAAGCTAATACAGATGCAGACTGGGTCGGCAATTTGGTGGACTGCAAATCCACAGCAAGTTACTTTACATTTGTGGAGGCAATTTGGTGATATGGAGAAGAAAGAAGCATAAGGTGGTAGCCCTATCTAGCGCAGAGGTGGAGTTCAGGGGAATTGCTAGAGGCGTAACAGAGATTCTTTGGCTATAGAAGCTGATGAGTGAGCTTGGGTTCCCACCAGAACAGCCATATCCCTTGAGATGTGATAAAAAAGTTATTGTGCACATTGCAGAAAACCCGGTGAAGCATAACAAAATGAAACATGTGGAAATGAATCGACATTTAATAAAGGAGAAGTTGGAATCCAAAGTTATCTCTCTTCTATTTGTGAGATCTGAAGATCAACTTGCTGATATCCTCACCAAAGCTGTCATTGCGAGAGCCTTTCATGATGTAGTTAACAAGTTGGGTATTGGACATCTCAATTCTCAACTTAAGGGGGAGTGTTAGTTAGCAAGTAATTAGGGAAAAGTTTATCAAATCTTCCCCCATTATCTCCCGAGATTAGATTTCCCATAATTTTGGAATTTACCATATATAGGATAACTTTGTAAACTTTATATAAACATAGTCCTTGTACATTGTAAAGTGAGAAGAAATCAAAGAAGAAAATTCCCTAAATTGTGTCTGTTCTTTTCTTCATAGTTTTGTACGAAAATATCTTCCTAGTGGGTGTGTATACACACACAATTAAGTGTAAGTATACACTGTCACAAATAATACTTTTCAGTGACCAAATATCATCTCCCAAAGGAGTAAGCTCAAATCATGCTCAAGACACTACTGCTCCCTTTGAAGCCAAAGATCATTTGGTTAGTTTGTTACTCTACTGAACAGAAGGTAAACTATCTCTAACCAAGAGTTATGCTAGTTCAACACAATTGTTGTCACTCAATTGTACTAAAGGTGTAGAAAAGATGAAAATAACACAGATAAGGGGAAGACAACTCAAGGCTAAAGTTATGCCTCGCTACACTATCAGTTATTGCTCCAATCTTTACTCAATCTACTCATGCTGCTAAAGAACCACAGGACCCTGTATACATGACTCTCTATCGAGTTTACCAAGTATTTTAGCCTCACACACAGGACTTTAGTCTTTCAGCCTCACCACATTTGTGTAAGTGAAGTTAAGTTCACCAAACGACAGCCCTAAAAGGCAGTGCATTCAAGGTTACTTCTCATACACTGTGAGTGTGTCTTTTGTCCCTCCTAACAAATGCTTTCAAACTATGAAGGAGTAAGAAGATTATCTCATGTATCTCATGTATGACTTAACACTAGATTTAAGCATGAACCCCTCATTCACAAAAAACACAAGTAGTATATGAATAATTCAAGAAGACATGTTCAAAGACAGTACAACTCGGCTCCCCCGAGCTTCAAGTTTATAGAATTAGTTCGTGGTAAGAGCTTGACCAACAAAAAAGGTAAATAAAACAGGAAAGTAGGCCATGGTTGATGGCTGCATCCACAGATCCAAGCTGCTCGGAGTATCCTCCAAGGGTTCTTCTCCTTAGACGATTTGTATGAATCTACCTCTCGATCAGAATAGTAAATACTGACAAGAGAAGACTCTTTTGTATACAGGGCCGAATGTAGTGAAAAACCTCTCTTTCCCTTGTTCATCATGTTAGATACAAGGATGTATCTCCTTCTATTCGAGATTTTATCCTCTTTCCCTCCAAATATTCTCCTTCAATAAATGGTTGATAGAAATCGATGGAAGTGTGACTTGTAGGACCCCTAGTCGTTCTTTATGTACAAAATATCTTCTTCATGGGTACTTATAACGCCAAATGTTGCATTTTGACCCTTTCATGCCTTGATGAAGCCAAGAATGTGTTTTTTCATGAACATATGTTGCATTAGTTCTTCACTTGGCACATATACTTCGGTTGTAGGGCATTTCTTCTTTCTTTTGAGTGGATCTACTCCAAGAATTGCCTTCACTCTCACCAGACAGTAGTTGTACCTATTCCAACACCAAATGAACATACTTTATGCACATAACTCATGTTTAACTCATAATTAAGCAGCAAACGGTAGTAAAAGCATGCACTAAATATGATATATTCTTCACCTATCAAACTACCCCACAGTTAGATGATGCTTGTCCTCAAGCATATGACCAATGAACAAAACCAGAGATGAGAGAATTGAAGATGTGCATGCATTGAACTAATGAAACAGTAACTACTGATCATAGTCTCATGCAAGATGTAGATGAATCTGGTGATTAGTTCATGGCTTGAATTCAAGGCTAAATGACTGCAATGGGACAGAATTAGGCAAAGCTATATAAGTGTGAGCTCAAACATGAATAGATATTCATATAATCAAGCTCAAGAAGTGTATGGGAGTTCCTTCTACTTCTTCTAGTTCATACTTCCCAATCAACTACTAACGTGTCCATTTTGTGCTGGCTTGTTGCTTCTCTAGGGATGAGTTTAGTTCCTCTCCTTCATACCTCTAACCTAGTGCATGAAACTTTGTGTTGATATCAAACTAAGCCTCAACTCCATTACACTCATAAGGGGCTAGTGATTAAGTGAGGGCTCATCTCATTGATGGAGTTGGACAGAATAGGTGGCCTCTCATTTTTGGCTTACATGTTGCGTGGGCATACTTCACTGTCCAGTTTGAATGTAATATAGAAGCAATCAACCACTCCTAGTCCCTTTCGTATCTTCTTTATTCAAATTGTCCATCATGTTGTGGACTTGTTGTTCTAAGCTTTTGTGTTCAGCTTCTTCTTTTTATTATGCTGAATTCTATTTTAGCTCTCCCAGATTTGCTCTACGTTACTCTTTGTTAGAGTCAAGGACACTAGATCTTCATAAGTGCAACATAAGGATTGTTTTGATACTTTGCATCTGCTGGTGTTCTTTATTGTGTGAGATTTTTGATCTTTGTTTCTTTACTTCATTCTTTAGCTTCTTTGATCATTTTTAGCTGGTTTCTTCTTCTAATTTAGGACTAAGAGTGGGTTCACTGAAATAAAGTAACTCAAACCAAACTAGAAGTTGCATCTCACACCTTCCTTAAGAAAAGTATGAAAACACAACCTCAGACCTTCACTAAGTTCAAGCACTCAACCATTTTATCCACTGAAGAACTCAATCCCATCCTCCAAATAGGCATTAGTAGCATCTCAGGCCATAATTAGAACTAGCATGAATAAGTAATATTTGACTTTAAGAGATATAAATGAGCAGAAGTAATAAGAAGAGGCAAAATTTTTCCAGAGAGCAGCAAAAGAGCAAGAATAACATTATCACATCCTTAATCAAGAGTTTTTTTTGATAACCTATGGGTATCCAAGTCCTTCAGACCTGGCTAGTCCCAATAGGGGTTCATACAACAAGGTATGTTGCAGAATAGAATATACTACAACCCCACCCCACACTTAAACCTTCACTTGTCCTCAAGTGAATGAAACAGAGATAATCTGAGAAACAAAGGACAAGGCACAATACAACTTGTGGGCAAACATCACATAGCTTGTTCTGACTTTTGCTTGATGTTTTGTGCTCTCAAGGGGTGACTACCCCACACTCAACCTCAGCTTGGACATTTCTTATCATGACTACACAAAAAATATCAGTAACTTCAGTAAAACAAAAGGTCAGTACCTAAATTTGATTGCCTCCAAAGAAGCTCTAAATTTATAGTCTGTAGATGGACTTCTTCTTTTAGCTCCTGTCACTTAAGTACATGGTATCCCTCTACTGCAAAAAAACAACAATACTATTGTAAATCTTCAGACGATGGCCATTCACCTTGAAAATTGGCCATTCTTCTCCTTTAATTTCAATGGATCCATAGGGGTGCACCTTGCAACCTCAAAAGGCCCAGACCATCTGCTTTTCAGTTTGCCGGGAAAGAATCTCAACCTTAAGTTAAATAGCAACACCTTCTAGCCTTATGAGAAAGATATTCTGTTGATATTTTTATCATGCCAGACCTTGTTTCTTTCCTTATAAAATTTGGCATTCTCATAGGCAGTATGCCTTAGTTCATCCAATTCTGAGAGTTACAACCATCTCTTAGCTCCTGCCTCTTAGAGATCCATATTCAGCTGCTTAATTGACCAATATGCTTTATGTTCGAGCTCCGCGGGCAAATGACAGGGCATTTCATATACCAATCTGAATGGTGATGTCCCAAGAGGAGTCTTGAAGGCAGTTCTAAGCTGCTTGGAGAGTGGTTCCTTGAAATCTATACTCCATACATCAAAGATTTCTACCTCCAGAATCTTTGCATGTGGAATCTCACTTCTTTTGGATAGGTTATCAACCCTCTGGCACCTATCAGAAGTCTTTACATAGTTGTGTGCATCCTTGAAGAGGGAAGGCTAATAGAATCCACTATGCAGCACCTTGGTTGTTGTCCTTTTGCCACCAAAATGGCCTCCACACTCCAAAGAGTGACATTGTTGAAGAACAGATTTCATTTCATCCTCAGGAATACATCTTCTAATCACTTGGTCTGCACAGATCTTGAAAAGATAGGGCTGCTCATACAAGGTCTTCAGGTCACGAAAGAACTTCTTCGTTTCCTGGCTGCTTAGAATAAGAGTCATATTACAAGCAAAATAATTAATGCAGTCAGCACACCAAGCAGCCTCTGGTGTGAATATTGCAAGGAGATAATAATCAAGGAAGGATTCCAGAATAGGTGATGATGAAGGAGCTGCAGAAGAACTTCCTTCGAGCCTTGATAGGTAGTCAGCTACCACATTCTGTACCCCCTTCTTGTCTCTGATCTCAAGGTCAAATTCTTGCAAGAGCAGACCCATCTGATGAGTCTAGGCTTAGCGTCTTTCTTGGCCATCAAGTATCTGATTGCAGTAAGGTCAGAATAGATGATGATCTTGCTTCCTAAGATGTATGATTTGAACTTATCACATGAATAGATGACTGCTAGCATCTCCTTAGCTGTTGTGGTGTAATTAAGCTCGGCAGCACTGAGCATTCTGCTAGCGTAAAATATTATGTGAAGAAGCTTTTCCTTCCTTTGCCCAAAAATAGCTCCAACAGCTATGTTTGAAGCATCACATATAATCTCAAAAGGCAGATTCCAATCAAGTTTTGCCATCACTAGTACAGTGATCAAATGTTGTTTTAGAGACTCAAATGCAGGTAAACAATCACGTGACATAATAAATTCATCATCCTTTTCAAGCAAATGGCAGAGAGGTTTGGTAATTAGTGAGAAGTTCTTGATGAAACGTCTATAGAATCCAGCATGCCCTAAGAAACTTCTCACTTTCTTCACTGAAACTGGAGGGGAAAGGCTTCTGATCACTTCTATCTTTGCTCTATCCACCACCAGACCCTTTTAAAATTTTATTTGGCCAAAGGCAATCCCTTCTCTAGACCCAAGTTAAGTACCAACTGTACTTCTTCACACCTTGCAAGAACTCTCTTGAGATTACTCAAACATGAGAAGCTGCCCCCAAAGACACTAAAGTCATCCATGAAGACCTTTATTATCTCTTCAATATGTCTGAGAATATAGACATCATGCACCTTTGGAAGGTGGCTGGAGCGTTTCATAAACCAATTAATTTCCTTCTACACAGATTCTTAAAATTGCTTGGAAGTGTTGAGAGTAATACACAGGACGATGGAACCTCCTCCGACGTGCGGCGCCGGGAAAATCGACGAGAGATCCGTGATGGGACAAATGTAACGTCACACTAATGTGCAAGTATACACAGTCGTACAAGTAATACCTTACGGAAAGTAAGGGTCATATCCCACAAGGAGTAGTCCTAAACACGCTCAATCTACGACTCG
>JAOYMZ010078410.1:0-11642 GCA_025802335.1 Pinguicula primuliflora
TCTAAGATTTGAATCGTTTAGCCTTAGAATTGAATCGAATCGTAGGATTCGAATCGTGAATCGTAGGATTTTGATAATTATGGTTAGAAGTATTTGTCTCATACCGGTTGTGAAACCTTAGTTGGACTAGTTTAAATAGGAGTTGTGGATAGAACTTATCACATTAGGCTCAATGTGTTAATGGTGACACCCACATTCCTACCAAATTAAACCCAACGCGTTGGGCCGACCCAACTTCTTTCCCCTTCCTTCTAAATTTATCAAATAGCTGAGTCTTGCTGTTTATTGGGTTTTTGGTTTCTTTATGGAGCGGTGCTAGGCCGACCGAATTCAGACCGAATTTTAAACCGAATGGACATGAAATGACAAAACTAGCCCTCTCACTTAGCACAGAAACACACTCAGGGCATGGGTAATTTCGTCATTTCACCTCTAGTCGGTCTGAATTTTCGGTTTGCTTGTAGTACTTATAGCATTTCTCTTCTTTATGAGTACCTCCTCTCATGTCAAGAGAAATTCTTTTGTTATCTTCAATCACTTCTCCAGATGAAAATTGGGAATGCGTCTTCTTTTGCTCATCTGATCTTGTGTGAATTTGTTTTACTTCTGTTGGTAGGTTTATGTTTCGATTCTACCAGTCTGATTGTTTCATTGAGGATATGGATGATAGTGGCCATCGTGAAAACGGAAGGCATAAACCTACTCAGAGTCAGGTGGAAAAATCCTGCTTTTGTTTTATTCGTTTCGATTATTTGAAACACTGTGGTTGTCCTGGTGAGTGACTGCAGTTGCGCTTGTTTCCAGTGGTTGATGCAGCATCAGCCATCAATGAAGCAGATAATGGCCATCATGGCCGAACGAGATGCTGCAATTCAAGAACGAAATTTGGCCATTTCTGAGAAAAAGACTGCAATAACCGAGAGGGACATGGCTATTCTACAGAGAGATTCAGCGATAGCTGAAAGGAACAATGCCATAATGGAAAGAGACAATGCTATTTCCACTCTCTACCGCGAAAATGCAATGAATAACAACAGCATGCCGCAATGCCCACCCGAATGCCAAATTGAACATGGAGTAAAAAATATCCACCATCCTCAGCAGCACGCGCATCATCAGACTCATATGGTGGACTCCCAACATGAGTACCGGCACATGCATTTGGCTGATGCCGTTACCATATCCTCCATTGGTCCTGAGCCTGCTAAGACCCGTCATGTAAAACGTGCAAAGGAAGCTAAGCCCGTGACTACAGCAAGGAAGCCACCCAAATCATCAAAAAGGGTTAAACAAGAAACGGATGACCTTAACAAAGCTATTGTTGTGGTATCGCCGGAGTGGAAGAGTGGTCACAATACAGGTAGTGCTAGTGATGATCTTAACAGGTCAGTAGGGTTGTCGAAGCAGGATTGGAAGGACCAGGACCTGGGATTGAACCAGGTTCCCTTTGATGAGACGGCCATGCCAGTGCCAGTTTGCTCTTGCACTGGAGTTCTCAGGCCGTGCTACAAGTGGGGCAACGGAGGCTGGCAATCGTCGTGCTGCACAACCAATCTGTCAATGTATCCCCTGCCAGCAGTACCCAACAAGAGACATGCTCGGATTGGTGGTCGTAAGATGAGTGGAAGTGCGTTCACCAAGCTTCTAAGCCGCCTTGCAGGTGAAGGCAATGATCTGTCGCTTCCTGTTGATCTGAGAGAGCACTGGGCGAAGCACGGCACAAACCGCTATATAACCATCAAGTAAGAACCCTGCAGTTGAAGATATGTTGGCAATCAAGAAAAGTTCTTCAAAACAACAGGATGTGTTGCTGCTTGAAGGTACAAATAAAACCCTCAGATCATCGTGCAAGAGTTGGAACTTTTCTCTCCTACTTTCTTAAGCATATATAATGGTTAAAGGATGAGGGTAGAAAAATTGCATTCATATTTTATGGGTGAGAAGATGCTGCACTCCCATCTTTTCTTTCTTTTTATCTTCGAACGACTATTCTCGCATTTGTATCTATCTTAGAAAACTGAGTCTCTTTCAGTAGCTTGATCTTTGATGGACTCTAAAATTTAATCATTATCGTTGGGTTGGCATGTTGGTATCCATCTCGCGTCACTTTTTGTTCCATAAGATGAAATATCATGGATTTTCAAATTGATTCTTTCACATCAAGTAGTTTTTTTTTTTAAATAAAAACTCAGACTTTTATTAACATCAAAGACAGTTTGTAATCCAAGGGGTTGGCCTAGTGGTAGAGGCCTGAAATTTAAGTCTCCAAAGAGTTATGAGGTCTCAGGTTCAATCTCCACTGGGTGCAAACAATTCTTTGGGGCCACGACCGCCGCGAGTCTTATCTGGTCCATGTGGAGGGGTCGTTTTGCATGCATCCCATGGATTAGTCGGGCCAAAAATGATTCCGGATATCATAGTTATCCAAAAAAAAACAATTTGTACAAGCTGTGAAAAATACCTAACAAAAACACACGAAAAGATATAACTTTTAAAAGTAAGATCTCTCTATCTATTCTATATAGGTATCCTCGGCTATGCATCAGTTCACTTTTTCGTTCTATGGACAGCACTGCAGCTTCACAATCACATGGCTAGGGTCATCTTTTCTGCTGTTATTTCCTTCCCGTTAGCATTAGCTCTGCACTGAAGCACCGTGCAGCATATTGAGCCCCACTTGTTTTTTGAAAGTTCCTCACAGTGACATCAAATAAGACAGCATTAGACATCACAATGACCAAATTTCCAGCATTCAGTGAGGTTGGATAAAGTCTCCGATAAAGTGTACCTTGGCCGGAGGTGTTCGCTAAATCAATAGCTTACACCCCCGTGTGTTTGACACTTGCAAAGGTTCAAACACACCAGGCGGCCCTTATGCGAGATCTCCTGCATTTTCGCTCCCTTGTCAGCATGGTGTGGACTATTTGTCATTTTTGTCATGCATCAGTTATATGTATAGTTCTTTTTGATCGCAACCTCCTTCCACAGTTGTTAAGGACACAACAACATCCAGAACATCATATTCCTCCACAGCAAATTTGAAACAGTATGCTCATAATCATATCAACTTTGTGAATATAAAAGTTTTTCCCAGAATTCATTTTGTATGTACTTCTGCCGGAGGTTGCAGCAATGCATAGCATGCAACTCCCGTAGCTGGTTTATGTTGCAGTTGTGTAGTCATGGATCTCGCTTCCAGAGGCTTCAAGTTTTGCATCTGCATTGCCGACTTTCCAGATCAGGAGTTCCTCAGAGAAATTAGAACAATCAGAAGTGTTCATCATATGTATAGCAAAAGCAAGTAAAAATCTCAGCAATGACGAATGTAGCTGTTTATATACCTTGACCGGAGGTTTTGGCTAAAGATTTAGCTTACACCTCCTTATCAAATTAGACCGCAAGTAGAACAGTCGAGGTGATCAATACAAATCCTTTTCTCAAGCTGCTACATTGTTGTCATCCAGCAGTCGGCTCTGATCAGATCAGAGTATCAATAAGCATCGCCAGGGAAGTGATTTTTCAGCATAGAAATTGTGGTCTCCGTAAATGCATCCCATTTTGCAAGAGGAATCGCTATTGAGTGAACTTTAGAAACTGCTGAAGTTAGGAGAAGATTACTCTTCTGTTCAATGATTTTCATCAGCTTTGTATATGTGGATTGATCTCTCGATGGGCATTGATGTTCCTGTTTTAACAATACAAAGTTAAGAGAACTACTAGGTACTTCCACTTCAATGATGTTGTCACGATGCTCAATCTTCGACAGACATAGGCAAAATACTCGCAGCAGGTTTGTTTTCTCAATAGAGTTTGCAGCAAAAGCTTCAATCAATCTTCCTAAGTGGTCTCTGATTATCCCACCATATCCAACTCTGTTATGTTGCTGAGAGCATACCATCGCAAAATTTAGTTTGAGTCTATCATGGGCCGGAGCTGCCTAATTTTCTTTTGACCTCAATCTTTTACTTAGTTGAGGGTTGATCATCCTGGCTTTCAACAAAGCATCCCGATCCACCAGTTTTACCTCCCTATACCTTGTACTGTTTTGAAATGCTTCCTGGAGCTGCTTAGTAACAAGGACTGCAGCTGTTTTAGCATCCATTTTCTCACCATTAAATTTCGCCTGACAGCGTTGCTTCCAAATATTCCAACAGATGAGAAGTGGACATAACTTTCTACAAAATTTTAGGCTTCCACCACCCCGCATAGAATTCCATTGTAGGATGCGTTCTCCAAGGGAAAGATCAACCAGTGGCACATTGAATCTATCCCCAAAGTCTTTCCACATTGTCCCGTGCAAAGTCTCCAGAAGTAAATAGATGCTCAATACCTTCTTCTTGCGGCTTCTCATTACAGCACACACATTGGGAAACAAGTGTTATCCCTCTGTGCTTTAGCCATTAATAGACTGGCAAAGCTTTTAGTACCGCACACCAAACTATCATGCTTATTTTAAACTAGACGTGTTGGTCCCATATGCAACGGAAAATCTCACGTTTTGCAAATTTTTGTTTGCCAATCTCCCATGCTGTTTGGAAGCTGAAGAGGCCATTCCTACTGGGGGCCCATATCGTTTTGTCTTCACCTAAAATTCGATCAATCTATAAAATCTTAGCTTGGATATGTGGAGGAAGCAGTGGATGGATCCAAACACCATTGACCATCTGATAAAAGTACTTTCAACAGATTTGATGTATCATTCTCAGCAGTATATTCACTAAGCGTGCGATCTGGAATCCATTTGTCACTCCACGGATTTATGAGATTTCCATTGCCAACTAACCAGAAGATGTTGGCATTCATCATATCTTTGACCGCAAGCATTCGTGTCCATGTGTGAGAACTTTTTCTAAGAAGAGTCTCTGTACTGTGATTACCCCGTAGACCATACTTACTGATCATATATCTGGACCATAGTGACTTTCCTTCTAGATAATGCCACCACATTTTCATTGAGGTAGCTAGTGAAATATCTGACAATCTCTTTATGCCCAAACCACCTTCATCCAGCGGTAAACAGGTTCTCGCCCATGATATCCAATGAAGTTTTTGTTTGTCTTCTCCCTTTCCCATAGGAAATCTAAGAAGATTTTTTCCAGTTCATGAATCACAGATTTCGGAGGAGACAAAGACATGAATTGGTAAAGGGCGAGGCTAGTTAACACATGCCTGATAAGAACAAGTCTGCCACCCAAAGAAAGATATTTATTGGTTCAAGAAGATACCTTGGCCTTAACCTTCAATAACAGAGGTGAGAAATGTTCTGTTTTTTTTACATCCGTGATATAGTGGTACTCCCAAGTAAGAATGAGGTAGCGTGCTGTGAGCCAACCCAGTCCAGTCCACAATTTCATCTATCTGTTCTGTTGTTGCCTTCTTAGACACAAAGAAATTGCTTTTTTGCAAGTTCACTTTCTGACCAGTCATTCTCTCGTGTTCATGCAGAAGGGAAAACACCTCATGTAGAGCTCGCTAAGTCCCTCTAGTAAATAACAGGAGGTCAGCAGCAAAAGCGAGATGCGAAATACTGCCACAGTTTTTTGGAGTTTTATAGGCACACCAGGGTTTTTCCAAAATCAGAGCGTTCAATCCTCTACTCAATGCCTCTGATGTCAATACAAACTGTGCAGGAGATAAGGGATCACCTTGTCTTACACCCCGTGAAGAAGAAAAAAAGCCATGTGTTTGGCCATTTCAAAGAATGGAGAACCAGCTGCTGGATATAACCCTCCACACTGCATCTATGAACCATTCAGCAAGGCCAAATACACGAAGAACGTGAATTAGATGAATCCAAGACACACGGTCGAAAACTTTTGTCATGTCTAATTTTATGGCAACATTAAATCCTTCATGATACCTGTCTAATGAATGCAAGAGTTCCTGTGCCAGTAGAGTGTTATCGGTGAAAAGCCGACCTTTTATGAATCCACTCTGCTGCGGAGAGATTATTTGTGGTAGGATATCAGTAATTCTACTAGCCAGGATTTTGTGATAACCTTTCCAGCAAAATTACATAAGCTAATTGGTCAGAAATCTGCCATACTACTTGGGTTAGTAACTTTTGGCACTATACACAGCAGTGTTGAAGATATAGATTTTGGTAGTTCATGACCGGCAAAGAAATACAGTATCATGCTGTTTAGGTCCTCCGCTATGATTTCCCAACAAAAGTGATAGAATGCCCCAGAAAATCCATGTGGTCCTGGGGCAGATTCACCACTTAAACTGAATACTGCGTTCTTGATCTCATCATTTTCTAGCCATTTTATCTGACCCTCATTCATCTCCGTTGTGACTAAGCATGGAATGTATCCCATCAGTCTAGAGGAAGGTATAATAGGCTCTGCTTTCATCATACTTGAAAAATGATTGACCATCAATTGTGGTAGCTCAACAGCTGAAATTGATACACCATCATTAGAGAACATATTTAGAGTTGCTGCTTTGTTTTTCCTGATTGATACTGTTTTGTGTGTGGTGTTTCTATCGCCTTCCTTTAGCCATTTTATGCGAGACCTTTCTTTCCACAGGATTTCTTCAGCCAGTAGACTTTGTTCATAGGATTGCAAAGCATTAGCATATTCCTGCGACAGAGCTGTCGATTTATCATTGATGGCCTCTAGCTCAAGTACTTTTGACTATACTTTTTGGAGATTTTCGAACACATTGCCATAATAGTGCTTATTCCAGATTCTAAGATCTCTGCGGAGCCATTTTAACTTCAAACAGAAGCTTTGAGCTGGATTTGTATTAGAGATAGCAGGTTCCTAAGAGTTTTTCACCACGACCATAAAATCTGGATGATGAGTCCAGAATTTGTGAAATTGGAACCTTCCTGGCAACTTTGGATCAGGAACAGACATGGATAGTAGTAGGGGTGCATGGTCAGATAGTCCACGATGTAAGTGTGTGATTGATACGCTGCTCTGCTCAAAAATCCAACTTTCAGACAAAAGCACTCTGTCAAGCCTCATATAGATGCATGGTAGTCCCTTACGGTTGTTACACCAAGTGTAATTAGACTCTAGATATCCAGCATCTGTAAGACTATAGTCACTAATAGCTTCAATGAAGTCAGACACAGTTCCCAAAGCAATAAAGCACCCTTTTTCTCATCTGGTGATATAACAGTGTTAAAGTCCCCCTAATAATAGAGGCTCAGAAATAGACTGACAGACTTTCCTCATATCATCCCACAGATTTTGTCTATCCTTGCGAAAACAGCTAGCATATATGCCCCCAACATAACATTTTTGCACACTTTTCGGAAAGGATGCCTGCATCACAAGCAACTGGGAGAAATCCAGAAAAACAGAACATTCTAATGGTTTTTTCCATAAAAACCAGATATCACCAGAGCAATTCGAAACACTTCATCAAACTTTATTTTCTTAAGTAAGAAAGGAATCTTTACTGAGCTAATTTTCGGTTCAGTAAGAATAAGAAAATTCAACTGATGTAATTGAATCAATTTTATTAACCTTCTTTGGGATGGTAGATTACCAAACCCCCGTATATTCCATATGAGGCCTACTGTCATTTAAAACTGTGTTTGGATTTAAAACGAACAATAATGCCAACCTTCTTTTTACCCGATGAGGGCCGGGAGTACATTTCAGGATCATCCTCATATGGTTCTACTCGCAGCAATAGATCATTAACTCCAGAATGCTGCTGTAGTTCCAAAAGTTCATCTCCTATGTCGTCCTCTCGGTATATATCTGCAGACTCATTAGAAATAGGGCTATGAACTTCTTCATCCAACCATGCCTGATCATCAGATGTATGATTGGATATTGCATATGTACTACATTCCAGATCATATTCAACAATATGCCGAGCATTTGAGGAGAAAATAGGCTTGCTTGAACAGCATATAAGATCTGGGGACAATAAGGCTTCAGCACTGATGTTCGACATGTCCCCCACAAGTTGCTTGCAGGTAAGATCCAAGGTAGCAGCAAGAGGTTCCATCCATGGTAAATCTAAGAAACGCACCAGTTTAGTGCTAACTGTGGGGCTTACTTTGCTTGGAACTCATGATAACGGAATCAAATCAGCAGATACCCCTCCTTCTTCCAATTTAGATATCTTTTCATTCCCCGTTGCTGCCTGGACCGGATTCTCCTTGGGAGCCATATTGCCAATCAAAGGAACTGACTCATCTATTCCGGCTTCAACTTGTAGAAGGACTATAGCATGACCCGCGCACACATTGGGTATAGCATTTTCCATATCATGAGTAACTTCCTTTTCTTTTCCGCATTTGATTTCTGGTAGCTCAGCAGAGATCTCAACTTGTTCATCCACATTACTGGTAGAAGCAGAATTCTCACTAATCTTTTTCCATTCAAACTGCTTCAAATGAGGAGCATCATTAATTTTTGCAGCAGCCTGGAAGAGCCTAAGTGGTACCATAGATTCTATCGGTTTGTATTTGACCTTCCCCTTACATTTTGATTTCTGAGAGTTCAGGGGCTTACCTTCATGTTCATCAGCATAGATGATTCTTGGAGCTGGAGGATGTAATACTTTGCAATCCATTTGAGTGTGGCCCTTGCGCATACAATGGCTACAGTAAGCAGGGATGGCTTCATAATCAATAGATTGCCAGAATTTCGATTTCCCCATCACCACCCATACTCGTTTAACTGGCGGCTTCAGCAAGTCAATCTCAATGCAGATTCGAGCTTCACTAGGTCTAGATAGATCTCTTGTGGCTTGATCTGTCATTAGTAGCTTATCGACGATTTTCGCAATGTCAAATATGTTATCCTCCTTATAGATAAGAATCGCCAGATTCACCATAGAGATCCACACAAGAGCAATGTGCAGTTCAGCATCGCTGCGAAAGTATGGCGTCCAGCAGAAGACGCGCATCTAAAATCTGTCGATATTCCAAGTCTCACGGAGAAAGATCTGATTCTTGTCCTCCACACATCCAAATCGGAAAAGCACATGCTTATGGTCCATCAACCCGGCAATAAATCCCGCTTTCAGTCCAATTGTTGTAACTATCCAATGGATTTCGCGCATTGCAGGCCTGCAGTGAGAGAATTTTCCAATTAGGGAAGTTTCAAATGGCGAACTGGGCTTCTCCACCTCTTCTTCCGTGAAAGTTACAGCTGGTTCCTCTTTCCATTGCCAAATTGATCGATCAGAACCATCACCAGAGAGCGATGCGGTTAAAGCCAATGCAAACGATTTTGCCGTTGGATTGGGAGCCTCCGACGGTGGCGGATGAGTTGTCGCAGCCGACAACATTCTGGCCGGGGGTCGATCAGCGGAGCAATTGGGGGCAGTTATTAGTGCGTGAAATCGCACCTAGCTATAAATGGTTACATAAATGGTGTTTGATTTTAATTTCGATGACTCAAAATCAAAAATTATATATCAGGTAGTTGATTTGAAATAAATTTAAAAATAAGATTTAAGTTAATTTAAGTTCAGGTGGCTAGTAATACAAAAATAATCAAACTTATTAATTTAAGTTCATAGCATTTCCTTTCAAATTGGCATTAAAGTTGCACTTCAAATTCGAATTTGACATTTTGACAAAAGACAAGTTCACTCTTCACCCAAATCTTAAAAAAAGGAATTTTTCCCACCCCCACCCCTCCACTCCGAAAAACACTCTCTTCTCTCACCTGAAAATATTTGAGTGGAAAGAATGGAAACTCTGGAAAGATAAAGAAAAAGTGATGAAGGGGAAGAATCTTGATCTGATACAAGGGTAGAGGAAGAGCAATTGAAGGAAACTGCGGTTGGCGATCAAGGAGGCGAGTGGCAAACGATATCCTATCGAAAAACGATCCATAACTGCCTTACACCGGGTAGTAACCACACTACACCACTGAAGACAAAACAAGGTAGGAAATGGATCGAGCACCTCAGAGCAAACCTAATCACCCTCTTCTTCACGAACTTCCCCCTTCCTGGAACTCAGAACGAATGGGGATGGTCTTCAGAGAGCATGGCGTGGTCAAGGATGTGTACATACCTTCCAAGCTGACAAAAGAAGGACACAAATTTGGATTTGTCAGGTATGCTCAAACTGAAAATCTGGAGATTGTGATTGAAAAACTTAATGATATTGCTCTAATGAACTACAAGATGCACGTGAATCTAGCATGATACCAAGCAAATGACCAGGCTGAGAAACAAAAAAATTATAATATCCTATCAGATCTAAAGGGGTGATTAATCAGCGGGCAAGGGCCTACCCTAGAGTGAAGGAAGGGGTCTCATATGCAAAGGCACTATGCCTCGACGAAGCTCCCAACACAAGAGGTGTTAGCCTAAACAATGATGAAGAAGCATTTCGAACCACAACACAAGATGCAAAGTGGCTTAAGTATGCATTAATTGGGACCCTAAAAGGGTCTACGATAGATGATATTCAAGCAGTCCAACAAACACTATGCCGGTCAGGATATGAAGATATCCACATCAAAATTCTATAACATAAGCTATCCAAGGAACAACAAAAGAACATCTTGGACTTTGCCAGAATGAAAACCAACCTCCTATTTGAGATAGTAAGCAAATGGGAGGTAAACACTGAATTGGAAAGCAGAAAGTCCTCGATTCACATCTATGGGGTTCCACTACGTGGGTGGACATAGGAATGCTTACGTTGGATAGGAGCAAAAATGGGCAGAGTACTTCAAATAGCAGATCAAATGATTATGCGACAAAAACTGAGATATTGCAAGATCATGATAGAAACCATATCGAGAAGCCCCCTTGGAATTCGAAGAGTATGTATAGATTGACAATCAATGGTACGATCTGGAGATTGTTGAAGGACTGGTTGAACAAGATTTGCTGATAATGGCCAACCAGCATTCTGTCGGCGACAACTTTGAAAAGCCACCAGAGGAAAACCCAGCTGGCAACTGGAAAGAGAAAAGCAGCATAGATTTAAATTCCCCACCTCAAATCATGTGTGTGCAACCCTAGTCCCCAAAATGAGGCAGCTGTAATTATTCCCGAAGTCCCACGACAAAAAATAGTAGAGCAATGCTCGAGAAGTGAAAAGAGAAGCGGAATAAATGCTGATGAAGCAGCAAACTCAAGTAGGAATCTGACATCAAGACCGCGTAAAAGTAAATCTAACTCCTCGAGGACTACAAAGGAAATACGCAAAGACCTGGCAAAATTGGGGCAATAAGTCTTGGGCCTGGCAACACAACTCGAGATTGATAATGTTATAACAACAGGCCCACTATCTCGTCTATTCGAATTTATTGGAGCAAGAGAAAATAGAAGAAGACGCATCATGCAAAGAATAATTGTGCGAAGGAAGCCAATGAAGTCTATCATGCAGGTTGAAGTTATACCGGACACTCAAAAAACGGGGGAGCTTAATGAAAGGGAAAGAGACTTAACACAAGAAGCTCTGGACATTATCCACTTAGGGAAACTAATGGGGTGCAAACGAATGATACTCACGTGGATACCTTGATCAGTATGGAGAACAGGGTGTTGGAAGTGGGCCCAAATCCAGCCCAATTATGAAGTCCAATCCGGAGCCCAAAGATTGTAAAGATGACCAGTTTGCCCTTAGGCTCGAAGAGGGAGTTTTTTCTTGATTATCCCTATTTCAATTACACAATCACACTCCCCACTGCATCTAT
>JAOYMZ010078421.1:0-11641 GCA_025802335.1 Pinguicula primuliflora
AACGAATCAGGAAATGGCAACATATTTCAATTGTTCTTCTTAAAATTTTGTCATTTCGTCTCTACTTGGCCATCACTCGAATTTCCCATCGGCATAAAATCCACGCGCCGGAGAATTGTGAGAAGTGACTCAAGTTTTTTCATTACTTTTTCCTTTATTTACGCACAACTAAACTAGTTTTTTTGTTTTTTGTTTTTTTTAATGTTTTGAATATTATATTATTATTTTAATAAATTTTTTACTTTTACTACAATCTTAAATATGTGACGAATCGTTCATTGTTTGTTGAAACGGAAGTGGTCATAATTATCAGCGCGTCATGCACTTTCATATGACATGTGACTTCATATAGTTTCGACGAATTTAAAATTTAGTCATTTTTTTAATAATTCAAACTAAAACGATAGAATTTCCCCTACGCACGTGCAGTCACGTGCAAGCCGCATTTTCTGTAAGTATTTTTGCGGTGATCGTGACTTTAAGGCACGGGTAATATGCTAGTATATATTAAAGTAGAAAAATAAATTAAACTAGGAAAAAAATACTAAAATCTTGAAAAAAACACGCTAACAATTTTAATCTCTATTTTATTCTTTATAAACTTTATTTTTTAATTTTTTTTCTAAATTTATAGACTTTGAAACAGTTATAAGAAAATAATTATATAAAAAAATATAAATATATATCTAAGTACCGGGGCGGGACATTTACTCCCTGCCCCAGACCCGCACTGCGTCGGGGTGCGTCCAGGTCGACCCGCCGGAGCGGGGCAAAATTGTCAACCCTAATCACCAAGCCACAAACCTTAGAAAATTCGAGATAATAGGAACACTGAGCCTTAGAAACTAAAGGAGTAGGACCACCGAACCACATTTTAGATAGCTCAAGCAAACGATATCCTAATTTAGGCGTCATTAGTTTGGGTCTAGTTAGGAAGGTTCAATAAATGGGTCTTAATCACAATCTATTAAGAGAACTAGCGTTAATTGATAGTTTGTAAGTTAGAAGATAACCAACTAGAAGCGGGGTACCCTATAGCTCTCGAGGTGAAGTAATAAACTATCGCTTGATTGTGCATGCTCAGGATACCCGACATCGATTATGTGCACAAGAATGAAACTACAATCCTGTACTTCCTTTCTCGTCAATCTTTCTCTAGAATAATCGTTATTTTCGTTGCTTTTTAGTTGCTTTCTACTTAATCTCTTTAATTGTTAGATAATCACCAATTGAAACCCCCTATTTTTATCGCTTCCTTCTATATCAATAATTAGCTAGAGTAGTAGTATAAGTCAACCTACACTGAGTTCTTGAGAGATTCAACCTACATTAGTTTTGAGCGGATGCTCAGTTACTTGTGGGATTGAAGACAATATTTTTCAAGTAGATTGACAACAAAGAAATTTCATTACATTCCTCACTAGAGCAATTTGACTTGGATATGAATCAATCATACATTGTACGTCTCACGGTTTAGATAAGCGTTACGTCAAATTTAAAGTGTATAAAAGTCATGAATTATATATGCGACAATTATGAATTTAAGAGTAATTAACGGATTGTGGTTGTTTAATGTTAATAGTTTAGGATCAGACTGCATTACCCGGTTTTCACACGTACAGTCGTGCTCTTGTATGATAGGAGACAATATTTTTAAATAGATTGGAAACAAAGATACTTCATTACATTCCTCATAAGGGCAAAATGCCACGATTATGAATTTAAGAGTAATTAACAGATTGTGGTTGTTTAATGTTAATAATTTAGGGTCTGACTCCATTACCCTGGTTTCACATATAGTATAGTTACACTCTTGTGTGATCGGAGACAATATTTTCAAGTAGATTGGAAACAAAGAGACTTCATTACATTCATCGTAAGGGCAACATGCCACGATTATGAATTTAAGAGTAATTAACAAATTGTGGTTGTTTAATGTTAATAGTTTAGGGTCTGACTGCGTTACCTGGGTTTAGGGTTCGACATCATTAACAGTTTGTGGTTTTTTAGTGTTAAAAGTTTAGAGCCCGACTGTGATATCCGGGTTAGACACAACCATATGTGGTTCGCAGCCTTCTCCCCCATCGATCTGAGAATAAATACAAGGAAAGAAAACCCGACTTAGCAAAGGCGATGGATGACTCTTCTGAGATTAACACGTTCGGTTTCGGTCTTGTTGATAGCTGTGTGTTGTATAATAGTTTATGGACCGATTAACATATCTGAGTTTACCATGCGTAGTCCAATCATACCATCGAACGTGAATCGAACAACGGATGTTGTGCTAATTATAGGATAGTTGGAGTATGAATGTCTCTTCTGAGATAACCATGATTGGTCGAGGTCGGGTCGATTACTGTGTTTGTTCCGACTATACTATACGGGATATTTAAGTATGGTATAACAAAACTCTAGCGGTTCTTTAGTGTTAAAAGTTTAGTGTTTGACCACGTATCCGGGTCACCATGTATAAGCAGCAATTAGGATGGATGAATTCTCGACCACATTACGTAAATGAATACAGCTGAATCCTTCTTCTCAAGTTACAATATGAAAAATTAGAAATAAAAAATTGGATAAGGTACGATATGAACTGTAACACCTCACTCCCGTCGTCCACTTATAGTTTCATTTTTCTTATCAACACGACCACTGTTGCATGTCTTCGCATAGTGTCCGAGAATCCCGTACTTCTGGCAGCGACTCTTGCGCTTCATTCTTGTTTCATCCTCCGATGGAGAATGCGAAGAAATTGGCCTTCCTCTCTTCTTGCCAAGAACCTTTGGGGTAGGAAAAAGGGGTGCATTGATGGGAACGAGATTGATATGTACACCGCGACATGGATCCTCATCATACAACCTTGTGTAGTCCGGCACCAACGAGTTAAGACTGTGTGAACTCTTGTCAGATCCATTTATTGCTACAAATGCATCTACACAAGGTGACTTGGTCGGAATGTTCATCACGACTTCTATCTCGTTGACGTTGAGCTGACGTGCAACCATTTCGTTAGCTTTGATCTCACCCATTGCCACACCGAATGTCACAGACTTATGTCTCAGCAGAACCATGGAGCCAGCCTACATGCATTCTGCCACTTCCTTAGGACGCAAAACAACTTTTAAGGTGTGTCTCGTTGAATCCTCATTCTCACGTTGGATTAAAAATTCCATAACATTGCCATCATCACGCAGGAAAATTGTAGACTCTGCATGGTTGAACTTCCTTTTGGGATTATACTACAAAACTAAATCTGTTATCTCTACTAAGACCATATCTGGTGTAAATGAGATCTAATAAAGATGCGAACAATAGGTTCTCCTCAATTTGAATAGCTCTCAAACTACAATCGATGTCTGTTCCTATAAGCTCTGTAAGATCCTTTACTTCATCAATATTTACAATCTTATAAAATAAATTCAGCTTTATCTGCAAATAATAGATAACTGGTTACTCGACCAAGTACGGTAATCACGACTACAAGGTGTCGGATGACCGAACGCAGGCCGTGACCTATATTCTTGATGTATTCTTGATCACAAATCGATTGAATTAACCCATAAAATGAACGTTCGGATCACAGAATTGAAATTCTCACACAAAAATGTACGACCCATATCTAGAACTAAATAATCTTGTCCATAAATCAGCTAGAATTCAGAATAAAACGCACCTTCAAAAGTAGAATACAGATTAGACCCACTATATTCACGCGCGCACCTGTTGATGCTCTCTATCTCTCTCACTCTTTTTGAATGTATTTCTGGAAAAATTGAAGGCAGCTAACTCATGGCAGGTTGCGGAGATTGACCCAAAATGGAAGACATCTATGTTTGAAGAATTCAGAGCTCTTAAGAAGAACAAGACTTGGGAGTTGGTGGTACTGCCACAAGGGAAAAAAGGTATTGGATGCAAGTGGGTCTACACCCTGAAGCAGAATCTGGAGGGACGCATTGAATGCTACAAGGCATGGTTGATTGCAAAGGGGTACAGTCAGACATACAGCATAGACTATGATGAGACATTTCCACCCGTGGCAAAGATGAGCACTGTGAGGACGCTTGTCTCTCTTGCCGTCAATGAAGGATGGAAGTTGTATCAGTTTGATGTGAAGAATGCATTTCTTCATGGTGATTTGCTTGAGGAGGTGTACATGGAGATATCTCTTAGGTTTGAGACCAAGGACAATATAGGTAAGGTGCTTCGACTCAAGAAATCTCTCTATGGACTTAAACAGTCTCCCCGAGCATGGTTCAATAGGTTTCAGAGAGCTAGGACTGGCATGGACATCAGCAGGTTAATGCCGATCATACCATATTTTTTAGGCATCATAGGGGTCATATTACCATTCTGACCATTTATATGGATGATATGATCATCATAGAAGATGATGAGAGTGAGAATGCTGAGTTGAAGGAGAAGCCGGAACGAAAGTTTGAGGTGAAAGACTTAGGACCACTTCACTACTTTCTTGGAATTGAAATAGTACATGGAGCGGACGAGATAGTTCTGTAACAGAGAAAGTATACATTAGACCTTCTCACTAATACTGCAACGCTGGTATGTAAGCCAGCCATCACACCTATTGACTAGAAGGTCAAGTTGAGAGCAGATGGAGGAGAACTAGTTGCTCGGGAGAGATATCAAAAGCTGGTGGGCAGATTGATCTATCTGACTCACACCCGACCTGACATATCATTTGTTGTGAGTGTGGTGAGTCGATATATGCATGATCCTAGGAAGGATCACATGAATGTCGTGGACCATATTCTAAGATATCTGAAGAGTGCACCAGGCAAGGGACTGATTTTCAGGAAGAGTGGTCATTTAGAAATTGGGGGATTCTGTGATGCTGATTGGGCGAGTTATGCTGATGATAGGAGATCAACCTCAGGATATTGCATATTTGTAGGAGGCAATCTGATCTCATTAAAGAGCAATAAACAATAAGTAGTTGCAAGGTCAATAGCTGAGGCAGAGTATCGAGCGATAACTTAGGGAATTGCTGAGATGTTACGGTTGAAACTATTATTATCAGAGCTCAAGTTGGACTAAGGGATCAAGATGGAGTTGTGGTGTGATAGTCGGGTTACAATTAGTATTGCCAACATCCTGTTCAATACGATTGAGCCAAACATGTGGAGATCGGCATGTTCTTCATCAAAGAAAAGCTGGATAGTGGATTGTTGGAGTTGACACATGTGGTCTCAAACGAGCAAGTAGCTGATTGCCTAACCAAAGGACATAGCTCTATTGATTTGACTTGATTTTGTAACAAGATGGGTTTATTCGATATCTTTCGCCCATCTTGAGGGGGGGGTGTTGGTATTTTAAGAGTAGAATGATAATTTAGTATAGTTTGTATAAAAGACCATTTGTATTGTGTAATGAAGAAAAAAACATTTTGGCCCAAAATTCTACAATCACGTTCTCATTTTATAATGTAATGAATTAACCTGCTGTAAATATCACTACTGTCCATACGAAAGTGTAAACCTCATACAAAAATGCATGACCAATCTCTCGAGCATAATGGTATTGCCATAAATCAAATAGAATTCGGAGTCAACAAAAAAATCTGCTTAAAATGCACATTTTTCAGGCTAGACCCATCGATGATGTCTCTCTATGAATGCATTTTCGGACAAGTTGTAGAGCCTACAATGGAGAAGAAATGGAAACACGAAACAAAATAGAGGTTTTCATTTTCCTGACTTCGTGTTTCCATACAGTGGTAGATAGTTTAGTTGGAATAAGCATGATTAAGTTAGCTGGACAGTCTTAACCACAGAGGTATTACCACAGATCATGCAACATCTCTATGTGTGTGGTGTGCAACGGATGTAGAAAGTGTCAGTCACCTATTCTTTGCTTGCTCCCATGCTATAGAAATATGGGATTCAGTATTTAAATGGCTAGATATCCCTCGTCCTCTCTTCACAAACCCGTTACAAAGTCTTACAACTTTCATGAATTTGATCAGGGGAAAGAAAGGAAAAGAGGTATGCCTGCTGATTTGGATGACAACTGTATGGTTACTTTGGAAAGAAAGAAATAGTGTAAGATTTGATTCGGAATCCATAGTAGATGTTGTTGATCATATGAAGGTGGAGGTGTGGTCCTGGATCGCAGCACACGGTTACAGACCAAAATCAGTTGGACTAATGGACTGGTCGAGAGATCCTATCACAACTATGAACATTATGCTGTCTTAGATTGAGTTCCTTTTACTCTTATATGAGACCGTAGTACTTGATGCTACTGGTGTAAATTTGTACATTCTGTTTTTCATAGTGAAAATTTTTACCTACCAAAAAAAGTTAGCTAGAGATTTATTAGTAATCATTTAGTCGGTAAACTAAAATATCTAATTTTTTTATTTATTTTTAACGTAGAAGTTTATTTTTTCAAATTTTTAAACTTAATTTTGAAATAAAAATATTTTATAATGTCACAACATTTTTTGACATGGCGCAGCACTATTTACCAGATTTTTTTTCTCTACATTTGGTTCAACGACCATTTCCTGTCCTCATCTACCTCACCTATTCACTGTCAATCTACTGACTTTACTTCTTAGTTTCCGACCTACTATATCTGCCGCCGCTCCTTCCACGGTTGGTCCTTGTTGGAGGTATTTATTTGGCACAATAAGGCAAGAATAATAATTAAAAACAGAAAAGTATATGAAAAATAACATTTATGATCAGTTTTGGAAGTCTCTAAGTCGAGAGTTTAAGAACCCGAATTAAATTTTAGTTTAGATGTTCATAAGATATTGTTTAAGATTAAAATTATATTTGTTGCTCTTAAAATCTATATTTATGAGGTTTTAGATGTTTTTTGGCGTCGAAGTTGAAATCCGTAACGGGTTCCAAACTCGTTTTGACACAAAAATTCAAAAATCAGTCTTATTTTTTTTATTTTGACGATCTAAAATTGCCCCAAAAGTTTGTGTACCGAAATTCAGTACAGAATTCTTTCGGTACATCTTGCACTCTTCAGGTACAATAAGGCTTGGCGTGCCGAAATGAATTTTGGTACACAAAGCAAAAATAATAATTAAAAATAGAAAAGGATATGAATAATAAAATTTAAGATGGGTTTCAGAATTCTCAAGTCGAGGTGGTTTAGGAACCAATCCTAAATTTTAGTTTAGATGTTCGTAAGATACCGTTTAAGGTAAAGTGTGTTGCTCTTAAAAATTATATTTATAGAGTTTTAAATATTTTTGGCGGCAAAAACACCGAAACCGAAATCAGTGACAAGTTCCGAACTCGTTTTGATATGATGATTCCAAAATTGGTTTTATTTTTTATTTCAACGATCGAAAATTGCCCAAAAAACTTGTGTACTGAATCAATTCTTTCGGTACACCTAGCACTCCTGAAGTAATAAGGCTTGGTATATCGATACGAATTTCAGTACACCAAGCAAAAATAACAATTAAAATAGAAAAGGATATGAAAAATAAAATTTAAGTTCGGTTCCAGAATTCTCAAGTCGAGACAGTTTAGGAATCAGTCCCAAATTTTAGTTTAGATATTCAAAAGATAGGTTTAAGGTTAGAGTTAAGTTTACTACTCTTAAAACCTATATTTATATGGTTTTAAATGTTTATGGCCGCAAAAGAGTCGAAATCAAAATCCGTAACTGGTTCCTAACTCGTTTCGATACGATGATTCCAAATATGTCCTTATTTTTTTATTTTGATTATCAAAAATTGCCCAAAAAGCTCGTGTTCCGAAATTGGGTACACCATTCTTTAGGCACACGGTTAATTTTTTTTCTGCCACAGGATCGTCGCGTCTTTTTTAATATGTCACTGCCTGGACTTGGCAAGTCTGAAAATAGAGCCCGGACGTCCGAAGGCTGGGAATTTATGCACGGATTTGTGAAGACCGGGATTTTTAAATGCGTGGGGAATGGACAGGCTACCAAATTCTGGCTGGAATGATGGATAGTTAACAAAAACCTGGCAGAATCCTATCCTTCACTCGACTCAAAAGCCCTAGACAAGGATATTTTAATTGCAAAAAAGGGTTTTTATGATCTAACCTGGAGAGTCTGGAGATGGAATTGGAACTGGGAAAGTCCTTGCACAGAGGAAGAATTGACTGAGCTACAAAATCTACTATCACAACTCAACTTTGCTCCCCCAGTTTCGAACTGTGCAGATGCTTGGCAATGGCAGTCCGTCAATACTACCAGATATCCTACCGCAGTAGTTTATAATCAAATTATGCAAACAGAATGGGAAAGAGAAGAAACAGATGCGGAATTAACAAAAATCTGGGACAAATTTGTACCTTCAAAGATAAGCTCATTCTGTTGGAGAGCAGTGATGAATCGGATTCCCACGGTGGATAATTTGGCCAGAAAAGGGGTAATGACGGACTCTGTGATCTGCCCGTTATGCCTTGAAGATAACGAATCGGTTGAGCACTTGTTTCTTATTTGACAACACTCGCGAGAGATCTGGAAATTGTGTCTGGAATGGCTCAATCTCCCAGCTACTCTGCCATCTTCAATGAAACAATTTATCTCTCTCTCGAGGGAACAGAGATACCCGACGAAAATACAAGGAATATGGAATCTCATTTGGGAACAAATATTGTGGGTGATCTAAAAAATGAGAAATGCTTCTATCTTTCGGCAAGACATCCCAATAGCCAGCAGTGAGTTCCACAGAATACAACTCAATACATGGTTGATCTTACGAGTTCACGGTAGGCTGGATTTGGGCTTCGGATTTGGTGAATGGCGTCGCGAACCTATGTATTGTTTGTAAATAAGGAGTGAGATAAGCCTGTTGTAAAACTGTAAATATTACGCATTAATACAATTTTATTACTTACCAAAAAAACATTTAGTTTCTCAACAACCACACACACCAGTTGAGCTAGTTCAAGTTTTGTTAATTTCTGCATCAAAAATAAATATAATACAATCTAGTACTATTTTTTAGTTTTTTAAAATTTAATATACGGTGGCTAAAAATATAAAACCACATCCTATAAATTTAGAAGGCTAAATGCTATAAATTATAAATTTTATAAATCCTAACATTTACGAGATTAATATTACGGCGGTTTCGCCGTCGGAAAACTAAAACCCTATGCTACAAACCCAAAGGCTAAATGTTATAAATTTTAAAATTTATAAACCCTAAAATCCTAAATTTTACGAGATTAATATTACGGCGGCTTCGCCGTCGAAAAACTAAAATCTTATCCTATAAACCCAAAATGCTAAATGTTATGAATTTCAAACTGTATAAATACTAGAACCCAAAATTTTTATGATATTAATATTAAAATATTTATTAAAACTTGCAAAAAAAACTCAAAATTTACAAAACTGCTACTGGCGAGCATCGACACTAGCCTGCTGGCCATGTAGCATGTTTCCACAATTTAATATGAATCAATGCACTCCATTAAACTTCACATGAAAAAATCTTTCCACTCCAAACAATTCGTACTGCCCGGCCAAATCCAACAACCAAATCCAACCGCGCTTCCATCCCGGAAGATGATATGCAGAGTGAAAATTTGGACAGAAAAAGTACAGTAACACACTTGACAACATACCATAAATTATGGAGTAACCCCATAATTAATGATCATCCAATAATGTGTTCGCATATGTTTTTCTTTCTCATCGTTTCCTTCCCCTTATCATTTTCCCCCCATCCCACTTTGCTAAAAAAAATTTTTTCCCTCCCATCCCTTCCTCCGCCATTTCCCAACAATCTCCCACCATCCCCTGGCAATCCCATCCCCCAGCCACCCCCGCCATCTACGGCGATCCCCCAGCGACCGGTATCCCCCAGCGATGGGTAACGATGAAGGCTGGAGGGCTGCGGCAGAGATCAACGAATCCGCCCTCTAGGGCCTCCACGACCATCCGATCAACCTTCGTAAACGGCGGTGCGACCACTGCTATATCCACTGGCCAATTTGCAGAGAAACAATTCTGGCGTTAGAGATGGTGATACCCATCACATCGTTTCGTGAAGGTAATGTAGCGCTTCGAATTCTTCTCAATTGGTTTGATTTCTACCACCGACAAATTTGAATAGAAGACAATTCTGCCGAGAAAATTTTGTCATGCGAGGATTTTTGTTGAGTGTTTTTTTAATATTTCATTAATTCTCAACCATTAGATGATGATAAATGGATGGATTAGATTTCTTGCATAAGTATATGTTTAGATAATCTGGTATGTTGGATGAAGAATGGGTGGATAAGATTAGAATTGAGGATGTGAGTTAAAATTGGGGATGTGAGTATTGGGGATAGTAGAAAAATTGTTCAAATTGACTAGTTGTCTAAACATAAATGTGAAATTATAACTCGTGTAAGGATGTATTTGATGTAGTGTTCGAGAAGTCGGAAAGTAAAGGCGGAATGTTCGAATGTTCGAAAAACTGCTTATTTTTTTTAAAAGTTCCAGCTGGGCGGCCGCCAAACCGTCCGGCTGTCCCGACGGGCCGAACAGACCCAAATCGGTCCGGATGGTCCGAAAATGCCTAGGCAGCTGCCCAGTCCGCCTAGGCAGCAATATCTAGAACACTGGTTTGGTGTCATTCAACCTATAAACTAGAAGAGAGAAAATTCGGGAGACAAAAATACGCGTTAATTCAAAACTTCTGTAAACAAAAATCTTTTCAGTGTTTAACCGACCCTTGGAGTTCTCTTAAAATCGTTGCTACCACCTACGAGCAGTTGTTCGTGTGCGCATTTGAACAACTCTCGTCGAACATTTGATTAGTGAAAATATTGGAGGGGATTCGAATTGCACCAGGTAGACCATCGCAATGATTTCATTTACTCTCTAGGAACCCCGAGTATGTGTGTTTTAGTAACTCTCGCCGAATATGTTAAAGGGGAATTGAAGTCAAGATTTTCTATGGAAGGGTTTCTGGGTTGTTCAATTTTGAAAATGTTGATATATGAGAAGATGTTTTTCCCACATCGGGGGTAAAGTGAAAAGTCTTCTGGCTACTGACTTAATTAGTCCGTGTTAATCGTTTCATTATTTATTTCTTTTTCATTTTTTTATTTTAAGTAAAAGATCAATACAAATAAATCAAAAATAAAATGAATGCCACTATTCAAATATAAGTGGAGGTCATTGATCAGTGGTTTCCTGCAGTTTTGTGGGATACAGGGCCTCCAATGAAAAGTTTAATATGTTCCTTGCTCTTTCTGATAAGTCACAAAGGTAGCAAATTGGCTTGCAATGATCGAATTCACAGATATAGGGATGGATCTCCTTTGACGGTCTCATGTACTACTGGTTGCGAGGGTTCGGCTAGATTGCCAACGATGGATTCATAGAAAAAAGTTTTCAAAAAGGAAAAGTGTTGTTTTTATTGCAAAGTCGAAATAAAAATTATTTAGGAGGAGAGGGACGACTTTCTCTCTTTTCTCCTATGTTTAAAACTTGTAACATACTCTAAAAACCTAACTATGTCGTGCTTAGTCCAGCGAACGAGCTATCTTTTATAGAAAACAAACGAGAATAAAAGTCATGCGAGGTCAATGATTCTGTCATGTTGATGGGACGAATATACGTCACGCAAATGCGCAAGTATACGCAGTCGTACAAGTAATAAATCCTTGGCAAGCAAGGG
>JAOYMZ010078442.1:0-27389 GCA_025802335.1 Pinguicula primuliflora
CGAGCTAATGGTCATCAAAAAATTGCATGGATAGGCTGGAGGAAACTATTCTACCCACGGATGAAGGGTGGATTAAACATTAAAGATTTGGAGCAATTCACTGCTGAGTAAATGAGGAACTAAACTCCTTATAAAAGATGATGAGTTATGGAAGCAGACATTAAGATCTAAATATGAGAACGTAACTATTCCTTATGTGTCAGAGAGCAGAAGGAGAAATAAATTCTCCATGTTGGAGGACTGTAGAGACTTAAATTCTACAGAAACCATGGTTTGAATAGCAATATGTTCCGAAGGGTGGAAAAGGTGACAATACTAAATTTTGGCAAGACAATACTAACTTTTCCTAATCTATATAGAGCAACATGTGATCAAATGATAAATATTGATCCAATTGCTTGAGCTGCTGCTAGGGGTGCACAAATTATCCGGACCCGTCCCGGTACCCGAACTCGATACCCGTGGGTATTGGGTATCGGGTTCGGGTAGTTTTTTAGTTAACCGAAAAAATCGGGTCCGGGTCCGGGTAATGGGTACTGGGTACCTGATATCCGGACCCGAACCCGATAGGTAAATTTTTTTAAAAAATCGGGTACCCGAACCTGACCCGACTTTTTAGGCAAAAGACATGTAAATTTTGGGTTCGGGTAACTCAAAAAAATGAATAAAAAATAAAAAAATGGGTACCCGATACCTGGCGTGTTCGGGTATCGGGTACCCGAACCCGGGTTCGGGTATTTTTTTAAGTACCCGAACAAATCGGGTTCGGGTTCGGGTAGGGCACTACGCGGACCCGAAACCCGATTGTGCAGCCCTAGCTGCTACAAATGTTGGAACGTGCTCCTACTCCAATAGGAGAAGAAGATAGCTGGAAGAGGTCTGATGGAATCTTATACAACCCTACTCCATAGGAAACTTATCAGAAACTGATGCAAGAAACATGGGCATAAAATAAGGCTAATGTGTTATCAAGTGCAGCATGGAACAAAATTCTACTGGCAAAAATTACGAGCTTCACTTGGTGCCTATTACATAATAAGCTTCCAACAAGGGACAACTTGGTACGAAGAGGAGTGAATGTGCCATCTGATATCTACCCTCTATGTGAGAGGACACCTGAAGCAGCAATTCATCTGTTAATAGGCTGCAACATAACCAAGCTGGTTTGGGAGAAAATTGCACAGTGGATAAATATCCAATTACCATCAGAAGATGAACTAGAACAACATCTAAGCAGTTTTACCCTACTTCAAATTCCAGGATGGAAGCCTAAATACAGAAACACCCTCTGGCAATTCATAGCTTGGAGCATATGGAAAATGAGAAATGCAATGATATTCGAGCAGAGAATTCCTAACGCAGATCTGGTAGTGGAGCAAATCAAAATTAATATGTAGCTAAGCTTGCAAGCATTCAATTTACTGGAAATCGCTACATCTTAAGAAAATTGGAGTAGCACCCCGGAATTATGCATCAAGAAATGACGAAGGAAGAACAAGCAAAACAAAGATCTCTCACCTTTGATGAAGAAGATGAACATTCGAATGAGAGGGTCTTGCTTCTATTTTTCCGATTCCTAATCGTATACGTGACAGAATTCCTAATGTGGGAATGTTGTAAATAGACACACGATATAGTTGAATAAAATACACTAATTTACCTACCAAAAAAAATTCTTGCCACAAACATAAAAGAACATATGGTGGTTTACAGGTTATTATAGTAGAGCATTGAGTTGAGCAACCTTGATGGAGTTCTCATATGTTATTAAAAAATATTTGGATAAAGGACAATTCTAGCTTCCAGAACAAAATTAGAAAAATATTTTTATCCTCACCGTTAGCAGTAATTTTAACCATTGGATATTGTGATACAACTAAAGGCTTGTTTTGCACAGAAATACTACTTCTTCTTCTTATTTTTAGAACTGGTGGTGTTTTGCACAAGTGTTTAAAAATAATCATTTAAATTTTTTTAATTATATGTAACAAACTTAATATTAAATTACTAAAATAACCTTATCTATTTTTTTAAGTTGAATAGATCTCGTCAACAATCCACTCATTTTAAGGCATCGGCCGTTGAACATTGGTTGCGCTCGTCCTTGTTGATTCTTGACTCCTTTCTGATTCAGAGTATGATTTGGAACAATAGGTCGATAAAGATGAATTTGAAGACGCCGAACGCATTAATGAAGAAAGATCGGATAATGTATCTTCTTCCATGTTCGAATGGCTCCTGTTGGGCATTGTACTGCTGATGGGTTTTGAATTTGATGGCACAACATCGTTTGGTTGATAAAATGCTGCTGGATCGATAGGAGTACTGCTGATGGGTTTTGAATTTGATAGCACAACAACGCGTTTGGCCTGTGGTTGTAATCCGTGAGGAATATGATTGATGAGTAGGGTTAATTTATTAAGGAAATATATTTTTATTTTGATATTATTACAAAAATGTCGTGCTTATTTTTAAGTAGGAAAAAAAGCATTCCATGAGGTGCTTATTTTTAAGAAGAGAGAGATTATTAAAAAAGTACAAGAACTAGTACTTGTACTACACAAAATACTTATTTTATTTTAAATGATGCTTATATGCACAATTAGAATCAAAAGCACCTCGCGCAAAACAGACCATAATAAGATCGATCTCATCTTAAAATATAATTCTTTTATTAATAATCATATTTTTTTATGATGAGCTTGGTTAGATTACAACATCTTGATGCCTAGGATTACAAAACTCATTAATCGGATGGACAAAGATTCTAGAAGAAAGATTTCTCAACACAACTATATATTTGTTCATTGTCTAAACTTATTGTGTATTTACCCACCCAAACAAATTGTATAATAATTTTGTTCACAATCTAACTCTTGCTACTGTCATTATTTGTTGTTTTAATTGGTGACACCAATGAAAAATCAGTACATAAATGACCAAAATCATATGCATTGTCGTGGTTCTGGCAACTTACCCAACAGGAGGTTCTAAAATTCATGACTATTTAATCACCGAAAGATTCTCTAAATTATTATATTAAGTAATATTTATATTGTTTAATTTTCAGATAAGAGATTTTGAAAAAATGGTAAAAATTTGGTTTATTTCACGATGTTTTATTTAGGCCGTAGAGCCCAATATAACCTGTTTCTTATCTTTAGGAGTGAGCGAAAATATATCTGCCATTTACCTACATAAAAAATATATTTCTTATACCCATCATCAATTGTATGCTATAGCTATTTTCATTAATGCCAGAAATTACAAACAAACGAAGCATATAATCGGTTCATGCTTCTCAAAATTTTCCATAGTCTCACCTTGATTTGCTCTAGCGGACTGGCAATGTTATATGGACACGAGTAGTGTAAAATCCATGATTGAATATCAATTTTGTAAATTTTAGGTGGAGATATGTTAGGTGTACAACATTTTTTTACATCAAATGTTGTATATCTAGCAATAACTGATTTGATCTAAATCGAATTATATTTAATCCAACTACTCATGTTACTTGTACAATATTTTGTCCACTATTTTATTTTTGTGGAGATATTTGTTTTGATACGGGCTGTGCAGTGTTTCACTCTAGGAAATATTTTCGACTTTTTCGTGTCAGTCATGAATTCAATAATTTTCGTGGATAGCCTTGCTAAAAAAATAATAATTTTTGTGGATAATATATTTTTGAATAATACTACATGTCCCAACACTTTGTCCTTAATTCATCCCTATAAAAATAAAAGATTAGTTATTTAACATACAAAATTCTTAATGACATTTAAATGATAAACTAAACTTGCAAAATTCTTAATTAAACTACATGTAGGGATGAATTAGGGACAAAGAATTGGGACATGTAGCATCACTCAAATATAAAATAAAAAATCTTATTTTTTAAAATAAACTAAAATTAAATATAATCAATGGTAAAAAAATCAGTAATTTTTTTAGGAAAACATACAAAATAAATACGAAATATTATATACGATGTTGTTGGAAATATGTTAATACGATTGCTTTAAAAAATATGTAAAAAATTAAAAAAAAATCATGAAATAAACACAAGTACAATATATTATATAGGTGGTTACTCAAAATAACATTTTAATTTGTTTTAATTTTTTTTTACATTTTCATTAAATATATCACTTTTTTATAGGTAATTTTGTTGAGAGAATTTAAACCCGTGACTTATGAGTGTAATTGTCATCCTATAACCACTGGGCCAACCCCTCATTGACATTAAATATATCACATTGTTTAATTTATTTTAAATTTTAAAGATTTGTTTATATTTTTGTGCACTTTTTTATTTGCAATTTTTTTAATTTTTTTTCGTTTTTGTATTTTTATGTTTTTTTATATTTTTTATAATTTATTTTAATTAATTTTACTTTTTAAATTTTATTATCAAATATATATTACTTTTTTTTAGATTTTCCAATTTACTTGTTTATAATAAAAATGATACTTTTAAAAAAAAAAAATAATAATAAATTGACAATATGAATAAAATAGTCTTTTTCAATTAATTTTTCTTAGGCCGTTCACGATTAGAATTCAAATTTGGCATCTATTTGCATTGTTGTGTTTTTCAGCCGCCATCGACCAAAAAAAAAACTGTCTAATCCATAAAAAGTAGTATCTCCAATCCCCGACATCAAAATGTAGAATTCCTACAAAATCTGTCAACAGAAAGACGTCCGGATCCATCAGGGATGATTCACAAGATTAGTTGTCTTTGTTACTCCGAGGATTGAATGTATCTAAACCATTATGGTGGCTCAATTTCTCAACAAGGGCAATCGAGCTTGTGGATACCGTGGTTGAGTGGATAAGAGAACAGGCGTAAACATATCTGTACCCGTGGAAGAAAGTCTGGTTGCTGAAACTGTAACGTGCGAAGAATGCGTCACATACCTCCTAAGGTGTGGGGCTGGAGCCCGTCTCGAGTCTACTTGATTGATAGCCATTTGCAATTGCAGATCAGGCCTTGGATTAACCGGACCAGTTAAAGAGCCAGAGAACGGAATCGATGTTGGATTCATGCGAACTTCTCGGTTCCTGGTGGCACCAAGTCCCATCAAATTCAGAGGAACGCCTGAAAAAACAAAAACTTCCGATGTGTTAGTACAGATACCACTTGCTTACTGCGGATTGCTGATGAACCAAGAATTTACAGGGAAACAAGGAAAATGGAAGATGGGAACTCAATTGAGATAATATGTAGCTATAAGGAAGGGGCACTTGAACTACAAGCTGTCACAAAAATCATGGTGTGCAGTAATTAAGGTTTCTGAGAACCCATCGATTGTAGGACAAATGTAAAGGCCAAGTCTTTGGACAGGAACACAATCAAGCTTAATGTTTTTTCAGGAAAAGAAAAAACAATCTAAGAATGAGAATCTCGCCCCACCATACCTCCAAAGCCCCAGCCAACTTCGAAACCTGAAAATAGAGCAGCAAACATAAAGGGAAATGCGGCAAGCCCAGCAAACTACTCAAACAGAAATGAAAATTGAAGTCGATCTGATCCACGGACAAAGGAAATAAAAAAATCCCACCGAAACCAACACCAGTCCCAGTAAAGTTTGTTAGCTTCATCGATGTTGAACCGGTTAAACCAGTTTGTGGAACGACTTCCATGTACATTTCGTTGCCTGAAGAAATCACAACTGTGATGTTCAAAACTTCAAAAAATAAGTGCTCGGGCTGATGGTAGAGCACAAACCTTGAAACAGACTTGTAATTCCTGAATTGTCTTGTTGCATTAATGCTGAGGCTAGACATGTTTGGGCGTAGAGTATGTCGGATCTAGCCTTGCGAACTTCACTCTCTCTAAGAAATGTTATCTCATCATTCAACAGCAGCTTGTCACACTTCTTGCGCACTTCATTAATCTCTTCTTCCCACTTCTTGCACACTTCATTAATCTCTTCTTCCAGTGCCAATTTTGTTTGCACCTTCTACAGGTTGATCAAATCAGTGATAAATAATTATTCCATGGACATACTAATGCCAATAAATAGAAAAGGGGATGGGGATGGCTGAAGGAAGGAAGGAAGGAAGCAAACCATTTCTTCATGCAGCTTCAGACATTCGTTTTCCTGCTTCTGTAATTTTTCCAACTCCGTCTTTAATATAGCACAAACAGACACTGAGTAAGTCACGTGGGAGGCATCTACAGGGAGGTGATTCCCAGAATTTAGAAAAGGAACTAAGGCGGATGTTTCTCTCTCATATGCTGTCATATGTGATGCTATTATAGGTGCAGTTGAAAGAGGTACTTCTTCCATATAATGTTGCCCAGAAGAATCTAGAGGTGACAGAGAGTCAGCAGTAAGTTGGGCACTTTCACAAGCAGCATCCGCACGAGAACTATATCCAGGAGTACCATGAGCCAGATCAGTTTGGATTGTCGGGAATGAAGGCAAATGATCATGTTTGTCATGAGGCACCTGGGAAGGAAGAGCAAAAGACACGAGAACATATTTTTATGGAAAGAAATGCAGCACAGCTAATCAATGAGTTGTTGGAAGAAATAGTTCCTTCAACCTACAAACATTCTGATTCAGTCAGGAATCGCATGTATAACAAGGTGATTTCTAGATAAATTATTCCTCCATATGCTAGCGAGTACAGTACTAGCTGACGTTTTACCATAGAATTACCTCTTGCATGCAAACTATGTACTCTATTTCTGAAAAAACAAATACGACATACTTGAGAAAGGAGTTCCGTTGAGCATATGCCATCCATGTTAATATGTTCGCCAGTCAAAATAGCATTTGTATAAGATGGATTGAAGCATGCAGTTGCATCCCTCCTATGAGATTCGACTGCGTTGTCCTTAATATTATGACGAACTGGACTGCTCTTCCTTTTCCCACGGGGATATTCTCCTAATTATGCAATCACAGTATCCAGAACATTAAGTTTTCCACACTTGTTGCAATATAAAAGCAACTTTAGGCCATGGAGTCAGGTTTATAAGATACAATACCTGATAGATTTCTTTCTATATCTCGCTTAAATTTGTTTCTAGTTCTTGACGGATGACTGGAAAAAAAGTTCCATCTGGGCTTCCTCCCTTCAAGTAGATTCTTCCAGAAAACATGTGAGGGTAGTTTGTTCATCAACTCCTCAAGTGGGCATTCCGTTTTGCCAATCAAAGATATGCCTCTATTGCATATGCCACTAACCCGTTTCACTTTCGAAAGTTGTGAATCATCCAGAGTATTGCTCTTAATATTGTTGGGCAATGAGGTTGAAACCTCACGGAACACATCTTCCACATAAGAGTCTCCAGAAATAACAGAATATGTACCTGGAGTGTTCGAGCTATTGAACTCATCAAGCTTCTTAAATAAGTATGAGGCACCCCAACGTAGCAGCTCATGACATGTACTACGTTTTGGATATCGTGCATTACCTACGACAGTGTTACCTTTCAAGGCAATGTCTAGAGCCTTTTCCTCCACAGTATGAAGTGAATACAGCCTGAAGACCTTTACTTGCTCAAATTGAGAAGTTAGGTTGACCTTCTGTAGAGCCTTCAAATCGTCCAATGAATCCCAAACACTGTTGAAGAGGACAACAGTGTCTATAGATGCAAGTTCAATGCTTGGAACACACGCTTGAGTTTCGATCAAACAAGCAAATTTCCCGCTTTCTTTATCATTGAAGGAGTTCAAGACATCTTTCCTATTGCACGAATGTATCTCTCCTTCAATGCGTATAAAAGAATCTTTGCCAAACTTTTCATGAATCATATCATCCAAAATATCACCAGTAGAAACCGGTCCAGAACCCCGAAGTGTCTATATCAAAGAGAACAGCCGTTATGTCATATGTTAAATCGAAGAAAGTATCATATATGTGACAATATTATCAAATCATATGTAAAATTGAACATCTGCGAATATAAGGCATGATATTTGAGAGGAGGCAACATGAATAGCCAGAAAAAAGACCATGAATGCAGTGATCATTTTAAGAAAGCTCAGAAACGGAGAAATAGAGGTTTCTAAATGTCAAGGAACCAGAGGAAATGATCACATCTAATATATTATATACTTTACGTCTATAACAACCTGATAAAGGACCAGCACCCTCAATCCTCGTCGTTTGATCTCCTCAAGGATCTTATAAAAGAGAAGCAACTTGCCGCTACACATAATTTCTACATCCAACTGTTTCGTTATGGGAATCCCTTGTATCAAAGAAGTATGCAGGGTCCGATCCACAAGGTAAGGATGATCACAGCACTGGGAGAAACCCATTCTAAAGTCAGCAGTCAGAAAGATAAAGAAATATTGTTCTAAATGGTTGGCACCCAGGCGTCCGGCACCGCCACGCCCAATGGTGTGGCGGTCCTGCTGGACGGCCTGGCGGCCTTCTAAAAAAATGCCAGGTTTGTACGGGGGCTTTAATCAGCAAGAAAATTAAAATAAAATGTATGGAAACCCAAACAGATAACTTGTTGCTACAATAACATAGACGAGAACATCACGAGAAGAGAGAAAAGAAGCGAAAAATAAGCATTTATTACTTAAATTTACTATTTTTTTATAAAAACATTAAAATATATCATACGGGCGCCGCGACTTTTAAAACATTGGAAAACCCAAAATGAAAAACACAATAAATATAGGTGCGTTTCCGCACCTTTCTATTTACAAAAGTAAGGTTCGAAAAAAAAATGATACAAAAATATTTATCTAAACCTTTGCGGTGGAGAGAAGTATGTCATATAGACCTCCTGGTAAATGTTGTGTGGAAGAGCATAATATTGTTGCATTTGAAAACAGGGAGAAACAATACAACTCTGTCTGCAGGTTTGATAGGGAAACCGGAACCAAGTAAAGCACAAATTTAGTTGTGTTAGACTTGAAGTCATCATCTTCAATACAATGTGCTATTTTTTCTCTGTGGTTGGATTTATTCAGGTCCCTCTCCAAGATACTACTGATCTTTCTTTTCTGCAACTCCATCATGTCAAAACAAATGAAACCATGTTATGCTGAAAAGGAAATTTAAGCAACTTCATCAACAATGAAACCAGTAAAGAGTTGGATACTAAATTCTCCCTCATTCCTAGCAGCAGACAAGTTCTTTCAAATGGTAACTAACGAGACACTTTCTTGATTGATGCAAGAAATAGAAACTGTGACACAGGACACTGAACAGACGTTGAGCGGCTGTACAGTTTTAACAACACACCATTGTTCTCAGCATCTCATGTCAGGCTGAAGATGAAAAATAGGATATATTTTAACATTTTCAGATTAGATACAGCAAGTGATCCCTTCCCTCAGCTGAAGTGTCAATTCTCAGGTAGGTGTCTTAAAATGGTGAATGCAAATCCAATGCAATGTTAGTAGATGGCTTAGAGAACTTATTTCTAATGCAGATCTGATTACACATGTTAGTACTTCTCGATCGTAAGAAAGAAGCATGATGCAGATGAGTATTCTAATGTTTCACTTGGTCTGGGATTACTAAATGGCAAAGTGCCACCAATGTAGGATAAATAATCCAAAACATATTCACGTATTTATATCCCCACCCTACCGAAATTTCTCCTCCCCCCTTACAACTTCATTTGACAACATAGCATCATTAAACAATATTCATCTGTGTCAATTTCCAGTCGGTACCCATTAGGATCGATAACAAACCTTATTATTTGGCATCCTTTCATCGTCCAATATGGCAGAGGAACTACTTGTACTGGTCGACCCATCCTCATCATGCCCACTTGGTACATACTCACTTCCATGCCTGCGTTGAGATGGGTAATCCATGGCAGCTAGAAGAAATGATTGATTTCGAAAAGAAATTTTGTAAAAGGACATTACACACCTTGTTTTGTGTGCCCAACTTCGCAACTTAGGACCATCACACACAAAAATATTAAATCCCCTGTTTTCGCCCCCAGTACCTGATTCCTTTGCATTCTTTCTACGCAAAGAATACCACTGTCTGAATCTCCTTCCTGTCATTCCAACCCTATATCGTGCCTTTTGATCCATATCCCCCACTGTTAAATAGAGAGAGAGAGAAAAGGTAAGGAGTAGTGTCATATAAAACACTCAAGCCATGTTATTGCATTCTTGCTCCATCCAAACAGCAAACCAAATCCCTAATTTACCTGGGCACTTCTGAAAATTGACAATATATAAAGAAGGCCATAAACACTACACGAAGAATACAGAAAGAAATTTCTCATGAACACACTATACGGAAATCAAAACTTTAGAGAAAAGGAGAAATTTCTCATGAACACACTATACGGAAATCAAAACTCATTTATAGAAAAGGAGAAATTTCTCATAAACAGCGAAGAATACAGAAAGAAGAACCAAAATTAAATAATCAATCCCAGATCTGATGTCTTCTTAAACGATGAGTAAGAATTGTTTCGGTTGAAGAATTGAGGGACGGAATGCGTGGCTTTGAGGGAGGGTTGAAGAATCTAAATATACAACCCCACACAGACGTCACGATGAAGTCCAGCGGCGATGAAAATGAAAACCTAGTGGAGAAATCCTTCGGGGGCAAAGCGAAGCCGCTAACCTTTTGAAAAGGTATCCCAAGTCGAGAGGGAGGGTGCTTGAGCGGCGCCAATGAAGTAGTTGCCAGAGGGGACAGGACAAAATCGATACTCGAGCTCGAGCGACGAGGAAGAACTGTGAAGTGCTGAAAATATGGCGAGAAAGGAAACGCGATATGTAATTACAAAAGTTCAAAACTAAAGCGTGAAACAGTTGTTTGAGCCACCTTGAGGCTATATATGATGTTTACTGATGCTTGTTTGTAGCTTTGTATGGGACTATCCCGTGTATTGAAAAAAAAATTATTTGATTCCATCACTAAATATACAATTTATATTTTTTTTAATTAGCTATTTACCAACAACAAAATTAGCTTAGCTTTAATCCACATACACTATTTATAGCAAAATTTTCAGCATCAAATTTGGCCAGACTCGTCCTCGTCAAAGAGGTGTTGATCTAGTAGTTATGAGATGACAATTGCACTCACGAATCATTCATGAGTTCAAATCCCTTAAGCCACATTATCTATAAAAAAAACATTAACCCTTCTCTTAATGATGGTGAAAGTAACACCATTTATGGGAAATATATACATCAACTATGAGAATCATAATTACTAGTGGGTACTCAATTTTGTACCCATAATTTCTAAATCTTAATTAAGTTCTATTTAACTTTACCAGAAAAAATATAACGAAATTTGGATTTTTTTTATAAGTAGTAAAATTTTATTACTTTATGGTTAAACTAACCATCACTATATTTGCAAATATTGCGTTCACGTTTTTTTTTTTATGTATATATAAGTACGATTCTTTGAGTTCAGCTCATTTTTTTTTCTATTTTCATTGTGCTTGTATCGAATCTTCCGCTCATTCAGGTTGCTGAATCTCCATTTTAGTGCAAGATATTGGGTCGTGATTCCATTCTCCTTCACTCATCGCTTGTTGTAATCGTCCATGGTTTTCCATATTATTCTCCTGCACTAAACTTGATTTGTTAACATTATAATATTGTTTTACTTTTTGGTTATCTTAAATGATCAGTGATAACAATACAAGTTCTTTTACAATAGTGCTTTCATATTTCATTGTACTTCCAAACTATTTCCCAACAAAAGATTAGTCAAACCATCAATAATAAATGATAACAGAAAATATTATTATCATTCAAGAAAATGAGGGATATCAAAAGTCGTAATAGTTTTATGGCCATCAAAATTTATCTCGCTAAATCCTTCGATAAAAAGGAATGGTGTTTCATAAAGGAATTCTCTGGGATGTCAGACTTCCATCATATGTCACGAGAATAATTATGCCATCTCTCTCAACTAGTTCAACACAAACTATATGGGAAGGTCTTTGTGGGCCTATAATTTTTCCAAAAAAGAGTTTCAACAAAATGATCCTATATCAACCGTATTTTTTGTCCTTTGTATGGAACGCCTAAGCCATATGATTGAAACGGCCTCTTCTTTAGGCTTGTGGCAACCATTGAGTTATGGAATGAGCAAATTTAAATTATCTTATCTTATGTTCGCCGATTATTTAATTTTATTTGCTAAAGCATCAGACAGTAAATCAGGTCATTGGTGATTTGGCTTTCAAATAATACCCTCTCTTCGGCTGCCTATGGAGTTAGAGAGAATTCTTGGTATAACTCGGGTATCTAACTTAGGGAAGTATCTTGGAATTCCCTTGATTTATGAGCATGTTTCAAAAGAAATTTATGCAAGTATTCCACTTAATTTCAACGGCCCGGAGCAGAGGGTGATCCATAAATTATAGAAGCGGGCACCATTTTTAATTTCGTTTGTATATTTATTAATAATTAATAAGCCTCCTTACTATTATCTTTTAAACTATCACTCAAATCTTAATCATTGATCTTATTAAGATCTAATGGTTGAAATTTAATTAACTTAAAAAACAATTCAAATCTTCCCCATCTTCCCCTAAACTCCTCGGTTCAAACAATTCTGAAACTTCCTGTCGCCAATAATAATTCTTCAATTCCCATCCATCTTTGAAGTCTCGAGCAAACATATATAATCCAAATGATGCAAATTCACATGATGATCAAAGAAATCCAAACGAATGCAATTCCCCAATGATGACTGATTAGAATTAGTTCTTGTTCGACCAATTTGACGGACGAATTGGATGACAACGAAATTAAAGGATGAAACTTTTGACAAGCTAATTGGATGCCCAGTGAATTTAAAAGCAAATCTTATTCCACCAATTTTGACAAGCTAATTGGATGCCCAGTGAATTTAATAGTAAATCTTATTCCACCAATTTTGAAAGATAATATGAGTGGGATTTGTAAGTGGTTGATTTTCGACAGTAGGGGTGCTGTGTAAAGATAATTTTCAACAATAGTTTACGAGCATGTTAAGATCTTGAAGAAATTGGTGAAGAATTCTTACAAAAATTGTCAACCCTATTTGCTCATTCTCTAAAATTGAGGGAAGAAGAAGACGGCTCTCAGCAAGAAGACGGGGAGTGCTCTCGAATGGTACTTGGCGAATGGCGATGGGAATTGGGAAGAAGAGGTTTAGTGGTAATTGGACCGTACTTCACAGTTTCGTAAGAATTAGCGAATTCATACATTTTGTATGTTACTTAAATTTGAGTCATTAGATTTTAGTGAAATGAATGGGTAAGATTTGAAGAATATTTTGAAATGTAAATTGAGGGATGAAAAATATGCCCTTATGTATATACACTAGCATATTATTCGTGCTCTCAGACCACGGTTCCGAGAACTTAAGGCGAATCAGCAAGAAAAGTAAACAGAGAATCTAATCAATAAAAGGAACAATATCTAACACAGTTAATTCCGAGTGAAATATTAAGAAACAAAGAACGACGTAAAAATGAAACAAAAAATGGAGAAAGCCTAGAAGAAGGAAGCACATAGCAACAAAGGGTGGGTGAGCATAAACTACCAAGTAATTAGCCTTCGTCTAAGACAGTGTTAAAAATGGCGAGTACAGCACAATCATAAACAAATACCAAGATTTTCAAGGGTGAATGAACATAAACTACAAAGAACCAATAGAACCCGGGTTGCAAGTTTCATCCCATAGGATATGCTGCACATAACACAATCATAAAAAAATACCAAGATTTTCAATATCCAAAACATCGATAACTAAGATGATGCATGGGGCCTTGGCTGGAACAATTACAGGAGCATGTTTTTGTTAGCTGCTACATGGAAGAATTCCATAACCTTTTCCAACCTGCAAGTTGAATTCATCTCCCATCAATGCGCTGGACAGGAAAATATTGTGTATACATGGTGCAGCATATGCTGGACAGTATGACCTCAATCATATTGAGCTCTTCTTCTAGTTTCGCCTCCTTACTGTTTTCACATCTTTTTTTATTACACATCTCCACCAAAATTGTAGACCCTTGACTCAAGTAATGGGCCACTCATCCATCATTCTCATCGGAAGCTCTGTACCTGAAAATAGTAAAAGGAAAAGCTCCAATTAGGATACTGTAAAGATAAGATATAGATATAAGAAATGGTTAGGAAGACAATGGGTAGTATGAAACGTTATTTTCTTGTAAAATTGGGCAACTAACTGTAATAGATTAATAATGTAAGTGCAAGAATCATCTGTGTAGCTACAGTAAGTGAAATCAATTGAATAGAAAGGTGTTCAGCCACCCAGCTTGTCTATCCTCTTTCAACAAATCATTAAAGAACAAAACTTTGCGACCCCTAAACCAAATTTGTGTCGGTCAGAGCTTTCCAACCAAAACCCAACTCCGATTGTTCACAGACGACGTTGAGTCAATAAGAAAGGAGGAGAAATGTATGTGTCTGTAACTAAGCCAATTGTTCCAATTTATGTGAGATTTTTTGGGGCAGTTATAAAGTTTCAACCTTATCAATCCCCAAGAAGCAAAAATAATGGGGTCAAACAAAAACGTATGCAAAAATCTGTTTATGAACAAACAAAAATGTGCACTAAAATAAATACAGTAAGCTAAAGAGTGATGCAGAAGCAGAAGTAAAATTCAACACGCAGTGCTCAAGGATCATTTTAAGGAAAATGATGCAAAATCTACACATTGTTCTAAACATTCGTATCAGCTAAGCGATCCGAAGATATTCATATTGTTACTTGGCAGTGCTTCAAAAAATCCTTTTTTACTTTTCAAGAGCAACACAGAACAGGCCAAAATCTGTCCAGCAAGACAGTAACCCAAACGAAAGATGCGAATGGCGGCAGTTTTCTCATTATTTTAAATTCATAAGTAGCAAGAAGGGAACACATGTTTGCATATAAGAGAGATGGAATTGTTCTTGCAGCTGTCGAATCACTCAAGAAGTGATATCAAAGCAAATGACTTGAATAAAATAACACACAACCACCAACCTGAATGTATTAGAAGCGATTTTTAACTTGGGAAAAATTCCTGCGATAGTAACAGAGAAGAATAGCAATGAATGACATGGATAATAATTATCATTGAATGTATATTTGTCTCCAAGGGAACCCAATTGGGGAGGAACAGAACAATGGATTCTTGTAAAACAAAGAATGCATCGGTCTTGCTCTTCAAATCCAAAAGAGAACATTTACCAAGAATGGTGTTTTGGAAGAACGAATTGGGGGAAAAAAGACGAATTGAAGAAAGAAGATAGCAAAATGCCAAAATCGGTAATCAGAGAAAAAGGTTGAGAGGTATAGAAGATCAAATGCTAAATCATACAAAAAAGTGAACACACGAAGAAATCGGGAGCAAGGCGTGGGTTTTCAGCGGAGAGAACCGAATCCGGTGGTTGGGATTGAACGAAATAGAAAATAGAAAAATATATATACCTCAACAAATCCGTCGCAGGAAAACCGATTTGGAGGAACATAGCCAAATGCAATAAACCCATTGAAAAATATATATATATCTCAAGAATTCAGTCGCAGGGAGGGATCTATTCATGGGTTTTTCGGCGAGGAAAACCGAAACCTGGCCGCGACAGAGTTGCGCGGCGCAGGGCGGCAAAAATAGTGGGTGGGATCAGGAAACGTACGGACGGACAAAAACTATGAGATATCATGAAGCAAAAATTCACGGAAGTCTTGGTCGGAAAACTTACCAGTGAGTGTGAAATCGTAAGGGGTTACCGGTTCTGACAAAATCAGCGTAAGGAGAGAAGATTTCATCCCCTGGATGAAGGGTCGCGTCTGCTTGTAGAGTACTCACGGGTTTGGAGAAGAAGAAGAATTGGAGAAGGGGAGGCGGAGAAGAAGAAAAATTGGAGAAGATTGGGGGAAAGGTGTGGAGAGGACGAAGAAAAGAAAACAGGGACAGCACTGTTACGGATCGAAAATTCAAGTTGTCGTTTTGGCCGAAATAAGACTGGTCGTTCTTATCTGTTTTAATTATAAGATATGGGGAATGTTAACAAATCTCAAATTTAGCCACAATTTTAGTCCTCAGATCTAAGCCTTTAATTTAACTCAATTTGAATGGCCAAGATGGAATTGAACCATGACAATTAAATGAAGTCACGTGACTTCTTCCCAAATCTAGTCTTTGGAAATCTCTCCAGACGTGTTCCGCCGCGAAATATTTCCATCTATCAGGCAATGCTTCTTTCTGAGCCAGTCTCTCCGCAATTCAGAAGAGCATGGACTGAGAACAGTTCCGGCATCCAGCAGGAGCCTTCCAGACTGTCGGAAGTTGGGTGGAATTATGTGGGGTGAAGGACGACGTTGAAGGATGGGCTGCGCGACGACAACGATGTTAGAGGAGTTTGAAGGATGGGGTTGAAAATCCGTCGCCGCCCTTACTCTCGGTTCCACATATTCACAGCGGCTGTATCGGAGTTCTCAAGATGTTGTTGCTGCTGAATTATCGATCTGGGCATGGATTAAAAGTGTTTATTTCATGTGTCTATGGATAATTATGCAGTTTTCAGCGTGTTGGAAGTTGTTAAATTACTGTGATCCTTCTGTTATTGAATTTATTTGGGGTCTCAACGTAATTTGGCTATTTCTGTTGTCTCGATTTTGTTAGTGGAATAACGAAACTTTTGTTGCAAGTGCATATTTTTTTTATGTTACTGCAATTGCAGATTTGTAGATGTTACTGCAAGTGCAGGTTTTTTACAGATTTTTGGATGTTATTGCAATTGAAGACGAGGGATTGTATGGAGAAGAGTTGGAGACGAGATAACGGGTGGAGACGAGATAACGGGTGGAGACGAGATTTCTGGGTCACATGATTGCTTTTTATTTTAATTTATCAATTAGAATAATGCTACTTGACACTTTCATAAATCCCTTATGTGGCACCTAAGACTGTCGAGCGGTCGGTTTTTCTACCGACTGCACGACTACCGCAACCGACCACACCTTGGTCGGTTGCGGATGTTCGCAACCGCAACCGTAACCACACAAGGTGCGGTTACTGCATCGCCGGCTGCGGTAGCCGATGGTCGGCTACACCGGTAGTACCGCGCGATCTGGTATTGTGAGATTGTTTCAGTTCATTGTAAACAAAAGAGCTACAGAATGTCCAAGTCCAAATACAGCCACACAAAAATAACCTAGAATCACAATGTTTAGCAAAACGCAATGTCATGAATATGCAAATTGAAATTGGTAATGTTGTCAGTCAAACTGAACTACAGAGCGATTGAGAAAAGTTGGCCTTCTCCCTGACCCTGTGCACCTTAACCATACCATGCCCCTGCAGAGTGAAACAGAGTGAGGAGTCTGATAATTTGCTGGCCATTGAACGCAAAAACAGAAACATAAGTACTCAGACTCACCCATCGAGCCTCTTATCCATCAGAAACATAACAGTTTGGCCTTGAACGCAAAAACAGAAACATAACAAAAACAAGAAAAAGAGCATTGCCAAGTTCAGATTCGGTGGCCTTGAACAAGTCACTAGTTTAAACGAATGGCCTTGAACGAATTGATTATCCGATCCGGATCGGTGCGGATACCTGAATGAAATAAAATTATGTGACTTAAGATATAACCTTACATTTTATTGTGAATGCATTATAATTTATAAATGTTACCTTCTTCTAGTGCAACCATTTCCGGATCATCCTCGGGGTCATCCAATGTCAGTGCTTCAAATTCTGGAATAATGTTGCAAGAAGAAACCATCCAATCTTGAGAACATAGCAAACCTTCTACAGTCGAAGGAAGCAAGGAACTACAATATGGCCCAAACACCCGGCCACCGGTACTAAATGTCGACTCTGATGATACCGAGGATAGTGGTATGGCCAAAATATCTCGATCCATCCTCGCTAACACCGAATACATGCGTTCATGCAGCTTCCACCAGGTCAGAATATCAAAGTTTACGACATTGGGCTCACATGGTTCGTTCAAATACCTCTCCAACTCGGTGACATCATCAGATCTTTCTTTCCTCAGCGTGTAAGCTTCAAACTCACTCTCGGTAGAACCAAGAGTAGGAGGAGGTAATGCTTGGTCTTTGTCTGTGGTGGTTTGTTCTTGTGAACCCTGTGGTGCGAACAAGGCATCATACTCGTAAAAAACCCTTTCAACAATAGATTTGACTTTGTCCAGCTCTTTGCTCGCTCTTTGTTTGTTTCGGTCTAACCTCCATAGCCTGTATTAAATATAAGTAATACAGGCATTAAATTAAATTAACTATTAAACTAGTTAACAAAAAAGAGAATGTTAGAAACGCAGTCTAGGTTTTATACGCACCTGTCAAACCAAAACTCAAACCACGTCAATTTTTTTAATGGATTCAACACTGCAGCGACAAATAGGAACTCATTAATCTTACGCTTCGGATTCGTAACCTGAAGCTCTCCCCAATAAGCATCAAATTTGGTTGCATCCTCTGTCCCATTTCAGCAACAAAACCATCACTACTGTTACTCAATTCATCCAAAGACTTTGTGATCTTGAATATTTCAACAAAAAACAAATGTGCTATCGGCGTTTTCGATGCCGAGAAGACATTTGTTGCATCATAATACAACTGAAAGATCTTCACAAATATCTGGATGCGTTCCCAATCCTGCTAGAGGCGTACGCCCATCCAGAGCCTTAGTCAAACCCCCACTTACAGTATCATCTCTAAAAAGAGCTCTCAAAGCGTCACTATACTTTGCCGCAGCCACAAGCATGATATAAGTGAAGTTCCTCCTTGTGGGAACATCCAACTTAACATTACCGCGTGTGTCTAGCATATATGTGTCACATGCGCGCTTGAAAGCAGCTTGGCGTGAAGGTGAACCCTTCAAATGCTTAGAAATAGCTCTAATCATCGCCACAGACTCATCCAATTCTTTCAAACCATCCTTAACCACTAGATTCAAAATATGTGCACAACAGCGCATATGCAACTATTCATGGTTCAAGATAATACCTCCCGGTAGGTCTTCCAATGTCACACGCTGCCTCTGCTGCAGAAAACTCAGACAAACATCATTGGCGGTTGCATTATCAACCTTAACTATAAGCAGCTTCCTTAGACCCCAATCATTTAGCACACCCTCCAAATCTTGGGACAAAGAATCACATATACAATACAAATACAACGTCAAAAGAGTGATTAAATACAAAATCAAATATGAATAAATGTCACAAATGAATATTGAATACCCTGTGTCCATGATCCCATTGAAAAGCTAATATTCTCTTATGAAGGACCCATCTTGAATCAATGAAATGGCATGTAACAACCATATACCCCATGTTTTGTATGGATGTCCATGTATCCGTGGTCAGACACACGCGAGGATCCAAATCTAATATTTGGGCCTTCAATTTAGCCTTCTCTTCTAAGAAGAGGGTCATGCAGTCATTCGCCACGGTTTGTCTAGACGGAATTCGAAACCTAGGCTGAAGGGCATATGTATAAGCTCGAAAACCTTCCTTTTCAACAATCCTAAAGGGCTGCTCGTCTATAATGATCATCCTCGCTAGAGCTTGCCTAATTAATGCCTCATCATAAATGGCAAGCCTCATATCCCCAACAGTCTCATCTGTCCTCGTAGCTGAATTGAAAGCCAATGTCGACTGGCGTGGATTTTGCATATCCTTATGCTCCTTAAACTTGGCACATCCAATCAAGTGTGAAGCCAACGTTGCGGTTCCTCTTGTTCGGCTATCACATCCATAATCTTTCTTGCAGTAATTACATGCAGCTTTTAAAGGAACTGAATCTAGAATTTTAGTCATATGTTCCCAAACCCAGGAAACATGTCTCTTCTTCGGTTGAGAAGCACCTTCAGCGTCAGCAGGCGCTTTTCTTTTAGCCCTGGTCCTGTAGGATGAGGGGAGATTCGCTGTTGAGGTCGGAGGATCTTGTTCTGGCATCTGTCAACAAAAACAATATGAATATTAACAATATGCAGTATTGTAAAAAACTAACAGTATAAACTAAACATTAACAGAGTAAAAAACTAACATTAACAAAACAGTATAAACTAAACAGTATAAGAATTAAGAAGTAACAATTAAAAAAATAAGAACCAAGAATTGAAACAAATATGAGTCAAAGAAATCGCAAATACCAAGTTGCCCACTATATAATATGAGTCATATAACTCGAAAATTAGAGTCAAGGCGGCGGTAGTCGGCTGGTTGCGGCAGTGCCGCAACCAGCTGACAGTCCTACACTAACGTTGGCTTAATATGCACTAGCATTGCGCAATGTGATGTCGGTAACACTAACGTTGGCTAAATATGCTGCTGGTGGCACCAACATTTGAAGTTAGCGTCCCATTTTGAAATATTAAGTACAAACGCTGGAGTCACCACCGTTTGCATTGATAGGCCGCTGGTGACACCATTGTTTAGACAAAGATGTAGTTGGTGCAACTTGCGGTTCATTTGTTCATTAAATTGGTGTTCTCTAGCGAAATCCTACCTTTGCCTCTCTCTCCCTGAGTTTTTTCCATCCGTATCTTGTCTTGCGTTTTTTTCGAGAAGTTCTATACCACAAGAAAAGTTAGCACCAAAATCATAAGAAATGTAATGTGGCAACACTTTATTGGTCAAGTGGTTGCCCACAACTTTTAACCAACCACTCACATGATTGCACATCACATTTCTTATGATTTTGGTGCCAAATTTTCTTGTGGTATATCATTTTTCATTTTTTCCTGGCGAAGCAGAACTTCTGGCCTGATTTTGTATCTTCTGGCTCGATTTCGTACATATTCCAGCACATGTTCCATCAATTTCAGGTATTTTTACGGTTAGGCCATCACATTACAAAAGGTAGACGAGTTGTTTGATTTCTGATAGAGGAACGAAAAAAAAATAGAGGAATGGGTATCCGGGAGGCCATCCCTTTAATACGTGCATTTGCGGTGAGATAGTTGTATCTCGAATTTTGATATTGTCTTAGACATATATGTTCCAACCTGAATGCTACTTAAAAATCTATCGGTGACCGACCTGTTACCGACAGCGCATCTATGGTAACCGTTTTTGGTTGGTAACCCGATGGTCGGTTACCAACCTGTAATGTAATTAAGTAAAAAATATTAGTTGGTCAATTTTTTTATTTTTCAACCACCTAAACAGCAAACCTCCGCAAAAGAACTGGATTGTGGCGGCTTTTTTTTATACTATTAGATATTCAAGTCCTTCGGGCCTGACTAATATCAATATGGTTCTCATGTGGCAATCCCCACCAGTGAACCGGGCGATCTGCAGGCCGTAGCCCGAGATCGTGGCCCAAACGAATTGTTGCTCACAGTGGGATTGGAACATGAATCTCCATTTGTGAGATTGAGGTCCTCAAGCACTAGGACAACCCGTCTGGATTTGGATTGTGGCAGTTAATATCATATAATATCAAATATATGTCAAATGTTTTAAACCCGTAGGGAACTAAGTGAATTTACGATGTGCTTTGGATTTATGTGGATACTTGAATTAATTAATATTAAATTAAAATATGATTTTAAATCGTGTTAGCCCGAATCATTAAAATATTTAAATATATATATTACCCATATTAAATGTAGAGAGATGCATCTGGGCGGGCGGGCAAAAACCCGTCCACTTGTTTTCAAAAAATGGTCTGTGTCTGCCTGGAACGGACAGGACCGTTTTCAAAAATTGACGGGCTGAAGATCGCCCTTTTTTTTCTAGCCCGGACCAGACCGTTTTTAAACGGGCAGAAACGGGCATCCGCTCGTTTTTTATTAAAATATTAATTTAACCGTTTGACCCGTTATCCGTATCTACCCATTTATTTATATAAAAAATTAATTAAAAATATTTAATTATAAATATGGGTTATACGGGTCTCGCCCGTATCCGCCCGTTTTCAGTTTTAAAAAATTGGATCGCTTGTTTTGTTAAACGATTAAAGCCCGGACCACCCATTTTCGAAATCCAAATGCCTGTATCTGCCCGTTTTCGAAAACTGGCTAAACAGTCTGGGGTGAACGAGTCCGGTCCAGACGAAAACCCATTTAACCCAGACTGTTTGCCTCTCTCTAATTAAATGCAACCATATCGGGATCCACCTCTTACTCATCCAAAAATAGTGCAGGAAAGTCTTCAATAATAACAATAGAAGAGATCATCCAATTTTGAGCACATATGTACCCCTCAATTGTAGAAGGAAGCAAAGAGCTTTTATGTGGCCCGATCACTCGGTCACTACTGCTGAAAGTCGACTAAGATGACAGAAGTACAACGGGATAGCTTGTATGTCGCACATCATCCTAGCCACTAGATACTTACACTCATGAAGCTTCCACCACATCAGAATACTAGATATTTAAACTAGGATCATTAGGCTCACATGAATATTTAAGATAACTTTCCAACTCGCTTACCTCTTCTTCTCTATCATTCCATTACTTGAAAGACCCAAAACTTTCATCGTTCACATGACCCCTCTCCCAACCCCGAAGTAGTTGTAATGTAATATAATATGACAAATATGATAAGAATGAGAAATAATGAATAACTACTAACATGTACAACATAAAGAAAATGAGATGCTCATATATCATATGTAGAAGCAAAATATAATAACCTATAGTGAATGTTTTATCCGGCAAAATATGTGGTTGTGATGGGACAGATGATAAGTCACATTATTCATCAAACCTCTTTTGCACAATCTCTTTGATTTTGGCCAACTTTGTAGTTGCTCTATCTATGTCAGGATCATCCCTCCATAGCCAGTATACCAATTAAGAATGAAAAATGTAATATTAAATGGCTAGTATGACCACTTCCAAAAAAGAACTTGTCAAAAATTGATATACATTGTAAACCAAAATTTGAACCACTTCATCTTGCTAATAGGATTAAGCGCACCAGCCACAAAAAAAAACTCATTAATCTTTCACCTTGGGTTGGTTATCAGTAGCTCTCTCCAATAACTATCAAACTGGGTTTGCGTCGTCACAGTCATGTCAGCGACAAAGTGGTCACTGCTTGAACTCAACTCAGCTAACGACTTATTAACCTTGCAATTTCTTCGATCCTGAGAAGGCCAATGTAGCATCATAGAATGTCTCAAAAATCTGCACAAATACCTTGATCATCTCCCAATCGCTCTCGATAATCATACAGCCACTCAGCCACTTTAGCAACCAACAAATCTCATCACTAAATAAAGCTTTTAAAGCATTACGAAAAATATATCATAAGTGGAGTTCTACCTCGCAGGAATTGAAGAAAATAAGAACTAGTATTTGGGGAATTTTCTCTCTTGGATTCTCATTAATCATGTACAAAGATGCTACAATATACATACATGACAAGCTAACCAACTATGGTAGGTTAATCAATTCCAGAATATAAGGAAATCAAATCTGGAAAGGAAGGGAAGGATTGACTTTCAATCATTATCTCTAACTAACACTCCACCCAACGTTGAATAGTTGGATATCTAATGCCCAACTTGTCTAAAACATTATGATATGCTCCACCCGATACAACCTTTGTGGGGATGTCCGCCAACTGATCTTCAGACCGATTCTATCTGTGGATGATATGCTTTTCTATTGTCCATACAACCAAAAATTGTTTGTTAGTTTAACAATGCATGTCAGGAGACATATGTTGTCAGTCTTATTTGAGTTGGTGGACGAGGAGAGCGAGGCTGCATGGTTGTGATTTATGAAGAGATTGTCACTACACGTGTCCAAAGACCAACACAGTTGTATCATTTCTGATAGAAGTGCAGGATGTTTGAAGGTCATTAAACAAATCAATAGTGTGATAGGTGTGAAAATATACTGCCTATGGTTAGGGATGGCAAAAGTGTCCCGTCCCGAACCCGCTAGTAGTTTGATTGTTTGTATAGGTGTGAGAGGTTATTGATTCAAATTTTCGAGTTTTTTATTTTTTGATTTTTTTTATCTAAATAGACAATGGTTAAATAAAATAGTTATATTATAAGTATAATTACAACCAAGATATTAGTTTAGTGACATAATTCACTATTTGTTTAGTAGACGCTCCTCTATGAGTCTGCCAGCTTCTTCTCGGGTTTGGGTGTTCTAGGCACTCTGACAATCCGATTGTATGACCTCAGTAACCTGACGATACAGTATCCTTAAATTAGAATGATCGTAATACACAGACATCATACGGTATCTTCAAATTAGAATGATCGTAATACATTATACTATTCATGTAACACCTGATAGCAATTGATGAATAATCAAGTCAACCAAAACATACAACATAAATTATCAATGCCGAGAATCAAGAGCCATGAAATCTAAACCAATCCACTATTAGGAAAACATAATGCAGTGAATTATTACAAAAATAGCTTTGTTTGTGCTATCTAACATAAACCACGGTTGAATAAGAAATTGTCTCCCATAATAAAAATTTATTCCAACATCCTTCTCTGTCTCCCTTCATTCAGCCTGACGAGATATATAGGTAACCTCCCTCTGTCTATAGCGAGACTCCATCATTTTCCATTCATTCAGCCGGACGAGATATATAGGTAACCTCACTCTGTCTATAGCGAGACTCCATCCTTTACCATTCATTCAGCCTGACGAGATATATAGGTAACCTCCCTCTGTCTATAGCGAAACTCCATCCTTTTCCATTCATTCAGCCTGACGAGATATATAGGTAACCTCCCTCTGTCTATAGCGAGACTCCCTCTATCCATCCTTTTCCATTCATTCAGCGGGTCCGGGGCAAAGGTGGATGACCGACCATTAATACATAGAATTATTTTTTTATTTGTATTTGTAATTATTTATATTCTACACATTAATTTTTTATGTATAAAATAAAAATTCAATACCTCACCGTGGAAAATAGGGGACCACTTCAACCACCGTGTCCTATCGGAAGATTCTTTGAGAAACTTGAGAAGGTCCCAGAGCAAAAAAAAAAAATTTGATGGATAATGAGATGATGAGTGACCACAGTAAAACCGAAAATAAAGAATCCTAAATGAGGTAGAGGAGGAATGTAAATGCAAGGAAAAAGAAATAAACTCATCTCAGAACAAGGATATCCTGTTATGGCATTTCTATAAGAAACACCTGCAGAGCTAGAATTTTGGACGGAGGAATAAGATTTACTCGGTGGAAGCTAAAACCTCCGCTTCGTTAGAGGGGAACGAAGAAATTGCCACTGACAGTGGTGACATACCCACGAAACGATAGGCTTTTTATTGGGCTAAGATTCAAATGCTTGCCCAAAGTAAGGACCAATAAAGAGGCGGGTCTGGGCTACAAATTAAAAGAAAAGGTAGACAAGTCTCGTAGCCCTCAGCCCAGTCTCATAGCTTGTTAATGGTTAAAGTTACACAAAATAGAAAAAAATTATTCCGACTACTAAATCGCAAGTAGGGATAGCAATGGGATCGGCCGCTCCAAATACGGACCCGGACCCACCATAGAGTTGGCAATCTTGCACACTCCAGTGGGTCAATCCGGATCCACCCAGAGCATGGGTCGGGTCAAGCTTTCCACGGAGTGTGGCTTCTTCATCAGACATGATCACATTCTCTCCCTCCTCCATCCGCTTCTTCACATACAAGTTGAGTTCTTCTTGTGTGTCCAGAATCTTTCGCCTCAGCATTCTCTCCTTTTCTGCATCTTCAGATACTACTTCGTCCTGATTGATATCTCGTGAACCTACATCAAAAGGTGAGGTCATAATAGTCATGGTATTAAGAAAAGAGACGTCACTCATCATCTCCCCTACCCATTCACTCATCCCGTCTAGTCTATATAAAGGAGTGATTGATTTGTAGACACGCTGCGCATCACAATGACTTCTCGACCTTCTCCAAGAGATGTGTCAAGATTCTTGAAGAATGGCACCGATGGCTCTTCCGAAGGATGCAGATTATCACGCTAGGGGACAAAATAAAGCGGGGTTAAGCTCGAGCAAAGATGCAGAAAAGGAGAGAATGCTAAGGCGAAAGATCCTGGACACACAAGAAGAACTCAACTTCTATGAGAAGAAGCAGATGGAGGAGGGAGAGAATGTGATCATGTCCGATGAAGAAGCCACACTCAGTGGAAAGCTTGAAGACCTGACGATGCAATATGCATCACTGTCACTCTAGTCTTCTGAGTAACCCTGTATTTTCTTTTGCAAGAAGTATGTTTTCATAACCAGCGTAGTCTTCTATCTGTATTTTCTTTTGCAAGAAGTATGCTTTCATACAACTAGTGTAGTTTTTTGTGTGTCTTCTGTCGGTATTTTTTTTGCGAGAAGTATGCTTTCATCAAACCAGTGTGATCATTGTGATGTGCAGTCATGTCTACAAATCAGTCACTCCTTTATATAGACTAGACGAGATGAGTGAATGCCCAGGGGAGATGATGAGTGACGTCTCTATTCTTAAAACCATGACTATTATGAACTCACCTTTTGATTTGAGTTCACGAGATACCAATCAGGACGAAGTGGTATTTGAAGATTCTCTGAGAAACTTGACAACTTTTCGAGAAACATGGGATATACAGGCCTTCTTTAAAAAACCTTGGGCAAAAATAAAAATTCAACCACTTCAACCAATGTGTCCTATCTTATTTGGGAAAAAGAGGGAGGCGTACTTCACAATGGAAAACAGGGGACCACTTCAACCACCGTGTCCTATCTGAAGATTCTTTGAGAAATTTGAGAAGCACAGCAAAAATAAAAATTGAATGGGTAACGAGATGATGAGTGACCACAGTAAAATCCAAAATAAAGGATCCTAAATGAGGTATAAGAGGAACGTAAATGCAAGGAAAAAGAGAGGACGAGATATCCTGTTATGGCATTTCCATAAGAAAAAACGAAAGTAAAAGAAGAACGTAGGAAGATGATTTACCCAGTGGAAGCTGAAAGCCCCACTTCGCTAAAGGGAAACGAAGAAATTGCCATTGGCAGTGGGGATATGCCCACGAAACGGTGAGCTTTTTATGTTGAAGAAAGTACACTTGCGGTTGAAACACTTGCGATTTCAAGTTAGTTGGTAGTTGTGTCGGTGGAAATTATCGTTCGATGTCATTGTTGCTGTGTTTTACTTAGTCAGTTTTGATCGAGTCTTCTTAGATGTGCAGTAGTTGCACACAATGTGGGACTTATCCCTGCAGTCTATGTGAACAGATTGCAAGGCTATAAAAGCCACTTTCTTCTATAAATAAAATCAATAGAGTTTCCTTCATTACACTAGCAATGAAGTTTGTTTACCTTTGTTGGGCTTTGTATAATAGTAATATTAATTAATTCGTTTAATTAATCTAACCAAAAGCTCACTACCCACCTAAGCCCACCTAATCTCTATATAAGGATACCATGGCCTAAGAGATTAATAATCGAATTCATTACTCATGCGT
>JAOYMZ010078443.1:0-11639 GCA_025802335.1 Pinguicula primuliflora
GCACAAACGCTTAGGTCACCCGTCTGATGGGTACCTTAAGCATTTATTTCCGAGTTTAAATTGTTTTCCGATTCAGTATGAGTCATGTGCAAGGGCAAAAACTCATCGTGCGTCATTTCCTAGTAGTATGTCTCGGTCTGACGTTCCATTTGAACTTATTCATGCTGATGTTTGGGGACGTGCCCCAGTTGTGGGAGGGAATGGCTTTCGATATTTCCTATTATTTGTTGATGATTGCACGCGTATGTGTTGAATTAACTTTCTAAAACAAAAGTCTGATGTGCCGGAGAAATTTTTGATGTTTTATAAGATGATTTTAAGTCAATTTGGGGCTCGTATGAAAATTTTCGTACAGATAATGGAGGCGAATTTATCAATACTACATTGACCAAGTTCTTGTCTGAACAAGGTCTAATTCATCAAACGACATATCCATATACACCAGAACAGAACGGAGTTGCAGAAAGAAAGAACCTGGTCCTGTTGGAAATTACTCATGCACTTATGCTTGACTCCAGAGTACCAGCAAGTTTTTGGCCAGAAGCAATTGCTACGGCAAAATACCTAGTGAACCATCTCCCTACCAAGGGGCTCCAGTTAAGAACTCCACTACAGGTTCTATCGTCTCATATCAGGGTTCCGTCATATCTCACCATTCCTCCCAGGGTGTTAGGCTGCACGGTCTTTGTTCATATACCAAAAATTCATCGAACCAAACTTGAGGTATGTGCCGTGAAGTGTGTATTTGTCAGATACGGGATAAGCCAGAAAGGATATCGGTGCTACGATCCTGTCTCCAAATAAGTGTTTACTAACATCCACTGTAATTTTGTTGAATCCGAGTTCTACTATCGGTCCGTCCAATCTAATTTGCAGGGGGAGAGTATCAGAAATGACTCATTAGATTGGATTGATCTTCCTCCACTACAGGTGCCGGATGCGGACCCAATCGTATAGGCCTCATCTACGTCTACTCAGTACACGCCACCTGATCCTCCCTCTCCAAATATTGAGGTACGTAATCATGAGCTTATTGATTTGACATCGTCTACTGACAGTCCTATGCAACCTCCTGAAAAGGGTCCTACCCCTCGAGTACTACCCCAACGCAGTACTATGGGTATTGTAGCCCGAAGATACTCACCAGATCATATTCCCGGAGAAAAGCGATATCTAACGGCAGGTTTATTTAGAGGAAGAGAATCTAGGTCTGCAAAGGCTTTTGTGACAGCACTCTATAACGAAAAGATCCCAAGGCCTACCGAGGAGGCTCTGGCTCTGCTTGAGTGGAAGGGTGCAATGATATGTGAAATGGAAGCATTAAAACAGAACCAGACTTGGACAAGAAAAAGACTACCACCTGGAGTGCGACCAGTAGGGTGCAAATGGGTGTTTACTATTAAGAGAAAAGCTGATGGTTCCATTGAGAAACACAAGGCGAGACTAGTAGCAAAGGGTTACACAAGGACTCTTGGAGTTGATTATTCTGAAACATTCTCACCAGTGGCAAAGATTGATACTATTCAAGTTCTGTTCTCCATCGCCGCTAATCAGGATTGGCCTCTACACCAATTCGATGTAAAGAATTCTTTTTTACATGGAGATCTAGAAGAAGAGATCTATATGGAGCCCCCACCAGGATTCTCACATGATTTTCACGTAGGAAAAGTGTGCAAACTGAATAGGTCATTATATGGGCTGAAGCAGTCTCCACGAGCATGGTTTGGAAGGTTCATTGTGGCTATGAGAAAGTCTGGATATACACAAAGCAACTCTGATTACACCTTGTTCATCAAGAGACAGGGGGAGAAGGTGACATGCTTACTAATTTATGTTGACGATATGATCATCACATGAAATGACGTTGTGGAAATGAGCGATCTAAAGGAGAAACTATTTGAGGAATTTGAAATGAAGGACCTAGGTCGACTAAAGTACTTTCTCGGAATTGAGGTGATGCGGTCAAGACACGGGATTCACATTTCCCAACGAAAATACATACTCGATTTATTAACAGAGACAGGACTGTTGGATAGTAAACCCGTTGATGCACCAATGACACCCAACCATGGTCTGAAGGTAGTTGATGGAGCCGAAGTTACAAATCGGGAAAGGTACCAACATCTAGTGGGGAAACTGATCTACCTCACACACACCCGACCGGACATTTCTTATGCTGTGAGAGTAGTGAGCCAGTTTATGCAAAACCCACAAAAGGAACACATGGAAGCTGCCTTGAGAATTGTAAGATACCTTCGTACACTTGATACTGGGGTGTTCTACCAGAAAAATGGACAACTAACAATGGAAGCCTACACAGATGCAGACTGCACCGAGTATCCATTTGACAAGAGATCTAACTCAGTGTATTTTATGTTTGTAGGAGGAAATCTGGTGACGTGGGAAAGTAAAAAGCAAAAGGTTGTGGCATTATCAAGCGAAGAGGCAGAATTTATGGGGATCGCAAGAGGAGTCACTGAAGTATTGTGGGTCAGGAAACTGTTGACGGAACTAGGTTTTCCACCCAAGGAATCATGCCCACTGAACTGTGATAGTCGAGCCGCAATATAGATATCAGAGAATCCAGTAACACATGATAGGACAAAGCATGTAGAAATTGACCGACACTTTATCAAAGAAAAGTTGAGTGACCGAGTTATATCTCTTCCATTTGTAAGATCAGAAGACCAATTGGCAGATATCCTGACCAAGGCAGTCGCAGGGCGAATATTCCGTGACACCCTTACATGTCTAAATGAAAATAAAATCCATTTAATTTCATTTGAAACATTGTTAATTTACAATTACAAATTTCTTCCGCCTTATGTGTTTTCGAATCTTTTTTTATTAAAAGATTTGAAATTTGAACCTTTTTTTATAAGAGGGTTTTTGAGTTTAAAAACATTATAAAAATAGTTAAAATAATTTTTTAAAAAAATGTTCGGGTTCAGGTAAGGCCCGGACCTGAAGCCAACAACCCGCTACCCGGAACCGAAAAAATCGGGTTTGGAATTAGATACCCAAACCCATCCCGATACCTATTACTCGACGGTTATTGGGTTTGAGTAACGGGTTGAGTCCGAATAACCTGATATCCGCAGGTAATTTGGGCAGCCCTAATTTCAACTATTGTTTTTTTTGATAGGTCAATTTCAACTATTGTTAACACTCAATGTCTAAATTAGACACATCACAAAGATCAAAAGTAACATGCTTCGTGGAATACGTATAACTTCATCACCGACAATTTATAAGATATTTTCCTCAATGGTCAAACACCGTAAAATTACCCTAACATATGACTTTTGGTCTGATATTATAAACTTTTCATCTGTGGATTCAATTTCACCAACAAACAAGAATTCAATTTTTAATATTCTAATGTCCCAGTTCTTACCAGCATTTCCCTGTAGACGGTAGGCGTGGCGTAGTAGTCATGTCCTCTTACTTTAGCCGCAAATTCTCATGTAGGAAAATGACATGAGGGGGTTCTCCATTGTCAATTGCTAAGTCAAGTGTTGTTTTCAAATTTGAATACAGTTTCAGTTATATTGCTACTAGTAAATTCCTTTTGAACACGGGGAGTATTAAATATAACAGCTCAAGACTCTGAATGTTGACCGCTCCATGCAATTACTGCACAGTAATGATGAAGCTCACTCATCTTTTCACTATTTTCATTAACATTGTTTGGTTAGGGCAAGCAAGTGTGACACTAAAAAATCCCTGTGCTGTCTCAATAAGGGTCCAATGGATAAGAGTGTGACAACAACACTGGGGTAATGAATCTACTGGCACAACTTCTTATGTTCGAGAAGGCGTTGGTGTCACCTACTTAGGCCCTAGACAATCCTGTTCCGCCCTATTAGAATGATGTCTAAGCACACGCTTAGGAGCACCTTGCTGACGACGAGATCGCTCACCACTTTCGTGACCACTGGTTTTAATTGGATTTCAATCCTGATTGAATGGTATGCTAACTAAATTCTAGATAGCATATAGCTGCCTACGCACAAATACATGTATGGGATGAACAGAAGGATTCTGAAACTTAAAAGTTTGATATCCATGATTTAGTTAGTGAATCATTCATTAGTCCCAATGCTGTAATCTCTCCTCGTCTGTCCATCTACTGACTCCCATGTGGAAATTATTAGAGGAGAACAGATTCAAAGAAAGAGATGAGCATGGTTTATGAGGACAATGACAGCAAGCAAATAAAGGAGATTGCAGAGGAGGGTTGAGGGGAGAAAATGGCCATGTATCCATCTGAATCCCCTCATCCAACTTCTTCGTCACCCCTATACAAGAAGCCAAAAACACAGTTGGATTCACTGCATAATCACATGAAAAGCTGCTCTTAGTTGATGACACCACAGAGAATTAAAGCTCATCATAAATAAGAGTAGTACTGAAAAGGCCCTCTTCCGAGTTATTTGAAATCATTGGTATTATACATTCTTTGCCAATTGTAGAGTGGGCCTTATCTGCTGCATCTTCATTTATAAAGCAGCTTTATATTTATGAAGCAGCCAGAGGGAGTTAGTAGAGAATATAAAGGAGAGATTTTTTTAGGGGTAGACGAGGTGTTAAGGGGAACTATTGAAAAAACGACTTAAAACACGATAAACACATTGTATTACAAGAAAGGTTATAGTTCACCTGTTGAGTGCCTTCCTGGTAATAAAAGCTAGAGAATTTATTGTTCAGAGACAGCTAAGAGAGAGTCCTTTTCTCTTCAGTGATCAATCGTGTAACGTGTTTGTGCAAGACAAACGAGTCAAATAGATAAAAAGGCATTTACCTCCCCAGTCGAGAAGATTGCAGATTCGCCAGCAGCATTATAACTATCTTGTTTTTTTCCTCACCCCCCATAGCTGCAGTGAAGAATGGATTCTTCCAAAATCCTGAAAGGTGCTGAGGAGTGTAGCAGCAGCGAATCCGGCTGGACGGCTTATATCGCCTTATCCGAGCAAGAAGATGATCATTCCTACAGTGAGGAGGATGAGAGCTGCAGCCTACGCCTACGCCTACGCCTGCAAGGTTGCAAGAAAAACGCTGAAGAAGATGTGGTGGACAGCGATGACTCAATGGCGTCTGATGCATCCTCTGGCCCAAGTGATCAAATGCATTTATACGGTCATGCAGTGAACAGAGATGAGAGCAAATACGTTGTAGGCAAGAAGAACAATCAGCAAGATGAGAAGAAAAAATATCATGGGCAACAGCAGATAAAGGTCGAAAACGACAAGTCTATTGCAAAAGGGAAATAGCGCAGGGAGATCCAAGCAAGATGTAAAACCATCACTTTCTAGATCAATCTATGTGCACCTTTCAAGTGAGTTATTCACAAGAAAATGCAGGTAGATGATATATAGGTTTGTAGTTTTTTAGTACCCCAATTTTAGTCACCTCACAAAAAAAATATCGGCATATTAAGTAGGTTGTGCACGTTTTCCTTCCCAATTGCACATCCACAACTACTGTTTCAACGATTTCATGTAGTCATTAAACTTGTCAAAGTTACCCAGAAAAATCTTACTATTGTGACTGTTTTTGCATAGACTATTTCTTCTTCCTCCCCTCTATGTATGCACATGCCTTACTTCCAGGCAGATGAACAAGTTCATGACTTTTCTTCTTCATAATTCATAATTCATAATTCATAATTCATATATATTCTGTGGGCATCATGGCAGAGTGATAGACAGAGAGAGGAAGCACATGTAATAATCCAATCCACGCAATGTGGTCACTGTAATAGAGACATCATATTCATATGCTGTTTGGGTCGAGCCAAACAGCATCACATAAATTTTTGGACTTTTCCCAACTCAAAAAACACATTGAATGAGTCAATGAAGGGAATGTTGAGTAAAATGTGCATCGAAAAAAAGGAAGTCCAATCTCAAGACTGGTACAACACAATAAAGCTACAGTTCTTATCCGTCTCCACCGGAGCAACCAAGTCCAGTAAAGTAATGGCTCAAATTCATCATAAACAACGACGACAAAACGAATACGGACAATGGAAAATCCGGCCAATCTTATTCATCGGGAAAGCACGGATTTCAACCTCAAGCGAATGCAGGTTTTGGCTACCACATTGGCCCGAAGTATCGGGAAATTTTCGAGCCTAATCGAGTACGATGGAAGAGCGGTAGTGCCGTAGTGGACTCCACTTCTCCGGGGTAATACTGATGGTCGGTTCAAAACTTGACGATTGCTGGGCTGAGCACTTATCCCCTGCCTCAGACTCGCACCGGGACGGGTCTGGGTTGTCCTGCTGAGGCGGGACAAAATTACCAACCCTAGCCATCCGTCCTCTCGATTAATATAAAAGGCCCAACATATGAAAGATCGCATAAATCAAATAACGATGATGATAGGGGCTTCATCCTCCTTTTCGGGTTTGTTGGCCTCCTGCTGAGACTCCTGCTTCTGCAAGTTTTGATTTGGTAAAAATCGGGCAAACTGTTGCTCCAAGTATCTGTTGATCTCGGTATGAGGAATGACGATCTCGTCGTATTTTTCCCCACCAGTCATGATTCACTATTTTTCCGGAGAGATTGTGTTTTAGGTAGATGACGAGTCAGGCATGAAGATCTGCTCCGATACCATGTAAAGAAAAAGAAAATAAGGGTATACGTGGTTCGGCAATAGCCTACGTCCACGGGAGAATTCTTTCTTGTATTTTTCATTCACGTATTGTGAGGTATTTATCTACAACTTTACACAATCTCCACACGCGCACAATTCCTATGATATCGGGATTTCAGTTAGGAAAGGATTTGATGATTTATCTTTTCCTATTTTATATTGATTCTCAACAGTAATCATATGTTCAGAAAGAACAAGAAGCATTTTCTCCTCCAATGTGCTAACCTTCAATCATTTCGTCGGAACTTGGCTCAATCTCGTGCTCATGGATGATCAGAGCATCAGAAAATCTTGAGAACTGAAATGAGCCACCTTTTTTTGTCACTTTTGCACCATTTGCTGCTATCCAATTAAGTAAAATGTTAGACTGAATTTTTCAACACTCAATTAAGTGGTGACACATCATTGAATGATGCAAAGAAAGCAGTTGGCCAAGCAAAGCTATTTGCGTTTCTCTCAGGGATAGATCAGGACCGGAGGTGGCTCAACTCATGATGCTAGATTCTCTAATCACCTTGGCTTTAGTCAAATAGGGAAACGATTATAGAAAAATTTCTCTTTGGTATATTAGATTTGAAAAGACGCAGTTGCCCATCTTTTCATTGTGCTATTACATATCTCTCCTAAAACCCCAAAACCCATTCTCAATCGCCTGGAGTTCATCATCCTGCAGATATCGCCAGCCAATTGCATCGCGGCTGTTCAGAAATACTCTAATCTGGATTCTGGGTTGTGGTCGTGTTATATTGCAAGTTGCCCCCGATTGGCTGCAATCGCGTTGAGCTCTTCTTTCCCGTTAATTTTGGTTTTTGATTCGTTGTTTCTGTTTATATCAATTTTTTCTAAACTTTTTGTTGTGAATTTTGTTCTTATGTGTATACCCACTCCAATTCCAGCCTGTCAAACTCCTCCCTCCCCAGCTCCTCATCTTGTTCGAACTCAAGTTGGATACTTTACATAGAAATCTCTTATTTCTTATTAGATTATATCTACTATTACAATATTGGATAGTGTTTTTCGGGTCGCGGGCCAAAGTTTCGAGCCCATTTCCTATATTTTCGGGACTATCAGTTTGAAGACGTGCGGGTGGGCAGTTCTGCGGAAATTTTCTCTCGACCGTTCCTCATCTCCATCAAAGACTCCCACGTTCTCTACACGTGAAATCCTCCCATGTTCTCCACCATTTATCTAACTGAAATCCCATCCTCTTCCACCACTAATTCCAAAATCCTCCCACGATCGTTCTTGACACTGCTTCGGTTTCTTGCAATTACGCAGTTCTTCAATCGCTTTTTGGTCCAGGCAACCATAATTCTCTCATTCAATGCATTGAATCCACAATTTTGAATTCTTGCTGCTGTTTATGCCCCTCAATTCGTCCTACCGATTCAATTCAATCGGTAGCATCTATTGTTTCTCTCTCCTTGATGTCCGTCACCACCTTCTTCTCCATTCATGCCTTCTTCTCGAATACCCAGATGTGGGTTTATAGCAAATCAGACTTTTCATCAGTTAAAGACTGATTTCTTTGGGTAGGTTTACTGAACTTATTGTTACTGGACCTTTTTCCTTTGGTTTCCAGGAGCAGGCATTTTTTTATTTTGGTTGTCCTACCTAATCATTTTTTTCAACCCTTCTGCAGGTTCTCGAAGTCCCCGAATTTCTGGGAGGAGCCCGTTCAAATTTTTTTGCCTGATTCAATTTAATTTTTGGGTTATAACTTTGTTCGCATTGCAGGTTATGGAATGTTTCTGACAAATCTTCAGTTCAATGGCGACTGAGTTTTTAACAAGGACCTGTTTTCCTTTGGTTCCAGTAGCACGTAAATTTATTTTGTTAGTCATCCCTAATCCATTCTCCATCCCCTTTTTCCAGGTTCTCGAAGCCTGGGTTTATAGTAAATTTATTTTGGATCCTCGAGTCTCATTTTGTTGTTCGTCTGGCTTCTGACCGACCAGAACTATTGCATTTCCCGGGATGTGAGTGTTTGGTGACAACTGAATGTTCTTTCTCTTCACCTTTTGTTTGTATTAACTGAATATGAATGTTATTTGCAGGTGTTACACACTGGCTTACTTGGAAGATCGACAGTATTCCACATGCCCATTATCTCATTTATCGGACATTGTTTGTTGAAAATATAACTTTCGTCCGTGAAGTAAAAATGTCTGAAGTGAACCGTGCTCTTCATTCCCTTCATGTTCAAATGCTGCTCCATCGTGGACATGATGTAAATTTGAAGGTGGGGTATGGGCTATGGCTGATCCAAATTCCGTAAGCTTGCAATGAAAAAAAGGAGGTTGTTACTATGAAATTAATTATAAAAACTACTTTTACGTTTGAGTTTATCTGTACTAAATGTCACTCTCTATGTTTCTCTTTGTAAAGTGGTGGTCTTTTGGTGGTTCTTGTGCAGGGATAATATTACTTAGCTATGCAACATTTATTGAAACTTAACTTAGGATCATGCTTTTTCACAGGTTTATGGACAATCTTGGGGTATGCCAGCGGAACCAGTAAAGCAAAGTTTTTTCAATCTCGAAGCCATGATCTTCTTGATCCCAGCCCCACTCGCAATTTCACCTCTAGATGGATACAATGTGTATCACGGCCATGGGTGTATGAAGTAATTTCGCCATTCAGCCTAAAGAAGTCATATTTTTTTTTTCAGCAGGAGCTCTTCATCTACGGAGCATTTCCGGTAGATCTCTAAGTAGTTTCTTTTGTGTAATTTGCTTATAGTTTTGTTTTATTTCTCCAGGTATTCCCTTCTACAGAAAAGAAAGAACAAAGATTATTTGAATCAATCATTTTTTGTTGTTCATCTGTCTCAGTTATGACTTATATGCCTCAAGATGTTCGTGGTACTCTAATTACCTAACATAGAGAGCAATCAGAAAGGAACAAGCAGGCAACAATTGATGCTTTAACTAATTCTGGAGACTCTGGGACTGCTCCAGTAAACGCAGTTCCACCAGACTGCAGAAATCAACTTTCCTTTGTGTTTTGATCAGTTGTTCGTTTGAAGATTTTTCTGTCAGTTTGCAGTGATCTTTGCTAACTCTATACCTCTAAAACTGTTGCAGTGACTTGCGAAGCAAAACCAGATACCTATCATAGAGGCAGCAACTGCTGTTTTAAGGTGTTTCATGTTCTGATGAGGTAGTTTGAACAATTTTCGGACTAGAAATGGCTACTTCTAAAAGCTCTTCCTGGGATTTCAGCCAAGATCCACTACACACTGACGTTGATGGAATCTTAGCAGTTCTTCCAAGGATTTCAGATATTTGTAGTTTCTGTTATAATTTTAGATTGGTCTCAAAAATGCAAACTAATCTTGGTTCTATTAGTAGATTCTCTGCTTTCCATCTGTTTGAATCTAATCTTGCAAGTAAAGGATAAAGAAGCTTGCCTGTTACATTTAAAATTGGATTTCTTTGGCTTGGCTATATTGTTACTATGAATCGCAATCGAGAGGTAGTGTCAGCTATTAAAACAAACCAGCAGCGCAACACTACGAATCTCTACCTCTTCTGTACCTATAACATAAGTAGTGTTGTTTTCTCAGATTTTCTTACATTTTTTTACTACACTGCTTACTTCATTCTTAGTGAAGCTTGGGTTGCTGACATATGGCAATTTAATACACTACTTACTGCATTCTTAGTGAGGTTTGGGTTGCTTACTACATTCTTGAGTTATTTTGAATATGGAAAATGTTATTGGTATTGTGCTCACGCTGTCGTATTTTTTCCTTTGTTGTGCAACTTGAATGTACGTCATTGCCTTAACTCTTATGCTCAGTTGTGAAGATGTGTGTTGTGCTTAAGTGTTATGTTCAGTATCTCTTTTTTTATAGGTTGCTCATGATTTTGACTAAGATCCAAGATTCGGGATGATAAAGAGAGAATGGTTTGAGCCAAGCAGAAGTTTGTACTTGATTGTTTTTGGTGAGTTAGTCTCACTTAGCAGTCATCTATAATGAGACATCACTGATGCAAGAATCTAATTTTGACATGCTTAACTTTAATGTGGCCATTAAAATTGCTTACTTCTACTTGGTTGATCTTTGCATACCATGCTTATTTTTTTTGGTAAGTTGCATACCATGCTTATTAGTCTTGCCATTTATGCGTAGGAAGCTATTCAGTTTACGATTTTTATTTCATAGGTATTCGTTCATATATTTATTCATTTAATTAAACAAGACACATCGACAATGTATTTAGTGTTGCTCTCATAATTCGATTCCGAGTGCTTTCACGAGAAGCATAGTATCCCGAAATTCCTCTAAAAAACCGATATATGTATCCTTCTACGATAGTTTTGTACTTGGATTGTCATTGAATTGAGCTTCGTAGGTGTCGAAAACTATTGTTGGAACTAAAATTATTCTGTTTACGGTTTTATTTCATTTGTATTCATTTAATTAAGTGTGCATCGTTTCATCAGTTCTCTTTGGATCCATATCTTCAGACATGGGCAAAATCTGATTTATACATTAACTCGGAGGCTCGTCATTACTCAAAAATCTACATTGACATACAGATTTGTATGCATGCCATGCATAAATGGATTAAGCATAAAATGGTTTGGAGGTGTTGGTAGGGTTGGGTGGATGGGGTGGAGTGGCAGTGTGGATGGTTATTGGGGGTGGTGTGATTTGCTTTTTTTCCAAAAATTAGTTGGCTCTCGGACCAGTCGCTTCAAGCCACGGGCAAATACTAGTCTAATTATAAATATCACGTCGTGGGTTTGCAGTGCCACCATTGTTTGGAATTGTGCAGTTTAGGCCTCGGTGTTGAAGGGTTTGAAAAAATTTGGGAACTTTTTTAAGAATGTTAGAGTTTTAGAGACTGTTTTTTTATAACTCTGTAAAAATATTTCTATTTTTGTTCCTTCTGTTAGGATTGTGACCTAGAGCACCAAGTGTGTGTGCTTGTTGGTTTCATGTAAACTGGATGATGTGATCATTTTGT
>JAOYMZ010078454.1:0-11638 GCA_025802335.1 Pinguicula primuliflora
AAGATAGTGTTTAGTGTTTGGATGATACGAACTAGAATGATTAGTAAGGTGACAAACATGTGAACTCAATGATCAATTAAGTCTTTAATTTAAGTCCAAGTCGGCTTGATTAGGCTTAGGCTTAGGCTTAGGCTTATGGTTGAGTGTAAACTTCCAAATTAGTGAATAGTATATTTTTCGAAAATTGTGGAACAATGACCAAAACACCCTCCATGTAGGCTCATCAAATTAACGGAGAGAAAATATGTTCAATTATTTTTTATCTCAAGTTTACGTAAAAGATCATTAAAAAAAATAAAGGACAATTTAGTCATTAATAAAAAAATAATGACATTTACTTCAGAGATATGACAACAGATACAGTACATCTATTATCTGATTGCTCTCATGCTTCAGAGATATGACAACAGATATCACATTGGACAGGAACCACTTATGTGCCACCGATGACAATTGTACAACATCACAAACAGTTTACCTAGCTCTTCAAAGGCCGTATTTGGAAAAGAGTTGGGCATACTATTTGGCAAGGTATTGTGTGGTATCTGTGGAAAGAACGGAATCGCGTTCATTTTGATGCTAAAGGAATGACTGACATTCTAGAAATAGTGAAGGTATAAACATGGTATTAGATCCAAGCACACGGGATCATACCGCAGGTCTTCACACTTGCGAATTGGCAACGAGCTCAATATGCAATTTTTGTTATATGGGATAGACTTGTATTAAGGCTTAACCTTTTTCATTTTTTTTACTTTCGAAGATGAAACAAGATAACAGAAATCAAGGTGAAGAACTTCAAGAAATCTTGAGTAAGAATTGAGAACTTGCCTCTGATATCTTGTTATTCGAAGTGAGTATACAAGTATTCATCCTCTTGTATTTATACACAATGTGTCCTATGATCTGTATAAGGAAAAATGTAACTGATCCACAAATCTTGCTATGGTTGCTTGATCCACGCTTTGACCTGTTCTTACTGTTGGTTTTGTTCAGCTGAAGATCTGGCTTCCTCTTTAATGGGGTGACCAATTCTCCTTGTAACAGAATCTGCACTATTAATTATGTTTGAATTTGAAACCTTATGATAAGATTTATCATAAGGTTTGTCATCCCCCCTCAAATTGGGCAGGGATCCCATGCTCAATTTGTGACGTATAATATCCAATGCTGGCCAGAGTTGTGGTTTTGTAAATATATCAGCAACTTGATTGGAAGTAGATATATGTTTGTTCATCAGTAGACCAAGTGCTACTCTTTCGCAGACGCAGTGGTAGTCAAGCTCGATATGTTTACTGCGAGCATGAAGTACTGGATTGACTGTTAAGAACAAAGCACTCAAGTTGTCACAGAACATCATTGGAGTTTGGGGCAATGGTGCATGAAGATCACGCAGGAGGAAGGTTATCCAGGTTAATTCAGCAGTAGCAAGAGCCAGGGCGCGGTATTCAGATTCAGTGCTTGAATGAGCAACAGTCGGTTGCTTTTTAGAGCTCCATGAGATTAAGTTGCTACCTAGAAATGTGCAATAGCCTGTTGTAGATCCTCGGGTGATAGGACAACCTGCCCAGTTTGCATCTGAGAAGGCATAGAGATTTAAGTCGCTAGAGGATTGGATATGAAGGCCAAGTGTGATTGTACCCTTCACATAACGAAGTATCCTTCGAACCAAGGCTAAATGTGCGGTGGTAGGAGTTTGCATGAATTGAGACACAAAATTTACACTCAGGGACAGATCAGACCTCGTCATAGTGAGATATTAGAGTGCCCCAACAATAGACCGATAAGCTTTGGCATCAGATAAAAAAGGAGCATCACGATCAATATGTAGTTTTGTGCCCAAAGGTGTTTTGATAGACTTGGCTTCATGCATTCCACTGCGCTCAAGAACCTCAACAGCATACTTGCCTTGGTGGAGAAATAGTTTAGATGATGTGGGCAGGATCTAAATCCCGAGAAAATAATGCAGAGGACCGAGGTCCTTCATGGCAAAGGACTGATGGAGAGTAGTGATGAACTCTGCGGTGAATTCAGGATGACTGCCTGTTAGAAGAATATCATCCACATATAGAAGCAACATCAAAAAAACATCTCCTTGATGATAAATGAATAGACTGGGATCAGCAGTGCTGCATATGAAATCAGTGGATAAGAGAAAGGAGTTGAATCGATCAAACCATACACGAGGAGCTTGTCTTAAGCCGTACAAGGCTTTATTGAGTTTGCAAACATGCGTGGGATGCGCTATGTCAACAAACCTAGGTGGCTGTTGGATATAGACTTCTTCAGTTAAGAAACCATGCAAGAATGCATTTTTGACATCTAATTGTCGAATACCCCAGCCTGGCTTTATGGCAGGGGAATACGTCTTAGTGAAGTCAATGCCAGGTTCCTGAGTGTAACCTCGGGCAACTAATCTTGCTTTCAAACGATTTACTGAGCCACTGAAGTTGAGCTTGACTTTGTATACCCATTTAGAGGTAACCACATTCATATGAGGAAGGCATGGCACAAGATCCCACGTCTGATTTTGTAAGAGGGCATCATACTCTTCATCCATAGCTTGTTTCTAGGCAAGATTCCTTAAGGCTTGTCGAATGTTGCGAGGCTCTTTGGGGACATCAGAGTATGTATGAAGTAGAGCATATTTGGGATTGGGTTTGTGTATACCTGAACAACTTCGTGTGGTCATTGGATGAAGCCGAGAGGTGATAGGTTCTGTAGCATCTAGAATGATATGATCCATAACAGGGGAACTAGAAGGATCAGAGGCAGGCTGAAGGTTATCAGCTGCAAGAGAATCAGTAGCAGGATCAGCTTCAAGAGAAGCATAACATTCAGTATCAGTAGAAGGGCTTGAAAAACAATCATTGTCATAGAATTCAATATCAGCAACAGTGATATGTGGTGGAGTATGGTCATGACCAATGATAGAAGTTGACTGTGGAACGGCATTTTCAGATAAGTTGTGGACAGGAACAACCAAACTGGATGAAGATGCAGAAGAATTTTTGATTGGAATATCAATAGGATGACTTGTTACTAACTGATCAGCAGCTGATGTAGCATCAAGAGGAACAGAACGATCATGTGATAGCTGTTCGAACTCCTCAAACTGAGCAAGAGTGTACTGTCCTAATGGTGAATTTTGTTGCTTGAATGATAATAGATTTTCATCAAATGCTACATGCCGTGAGATGTAGAACCTGTTCTCAGAGACAGAGAAGCATCTGTATCCTTTGTAATGGTCGCTGTAACCCAAGAATACACAGGGGACAGACTTCAGATCCAGCTTACTCTTTCGAGTATCCCAAGTATAGGGATAGCATTTGCAACCAAAAACTCGCAAGCTACCGTAATCAGGATGTTTGCCATATAATCTGAAGAATGGAGAATCCCAGGATAGATTAGCCAAAGGCATTCGGTTCATGAGAAAAACAGACGTAGTGAATGCTTCAACCCAAAAGGATTTTGTAATACCAGCATGTATCATCATGGTAACAGCTAGGTCACGGATTGTTCTATGTCTCCTTTCTACCTTTCCATTTTGTTGTGGTGTATGAGGGCAAGATATTTGATGAACAATGCCAGATTGTTGCAAGTAATTGCTCAAGTTGTTTGCTGACAAACTTTCCACCACCATCTGTTTGTACTATTTTTATTTGCGCAGAAAACTGACGCTTAACATATGTATCAAAGTGAACGAATTGATCATAGAAGTCAGACTTGTACTTTAACGGAAAGATCCAAACAAACTTGGTAAAATCATCAACAACAGCAGCATAGTATTGAAAATTATGTCTTGACGTAGTAGGAGAAGGACCCCATAAGTCAATATGTATCTTTTCAAAGGCTGTTTTAGAACATGAAACAGATAGTTCAAAGGGAAGCTTAGCTTGCTTTCCCAACTGACAACTCTCACACAAGGTGTGATTTTTATTACTTAAGGACTTGATCAGGTTTTGCTTCAAGAGATGATCAACAGCACCTGCTTCTGGATGACCAAGTCGGTGATGCCATACAGCCGTGGAGGTTATTCGGAATCTACGAGAAAAGAAAGCTAGTGCTGGAGAGTTCACAAGGTATAAGTTACCCCCCTTTTTTTTGCCTTTCATCAAGATCACCTGAGTTCCTCTTTCCTTGACCAGAAAACCATCACGGGTAAATTCACAAGCCACATCAAAATCAAAGGTTAATTGTCCAACAGATAATAAGCTATGCTCAAGATCAGGCACTAATAAAACATCTTTAAGTACAAATGGTTTATTATTCGTTTGAAGAACAACATCTCCTGTGTGTGTCACTTCCAAAAACTTCTCATTTCCAATCATAACATGATTGTAACCAGAGTATGGAACAAGATTAGATAGTATACCTTCATTATAAGTCATATGAGCAGAAGCCCCCGTATCAGTTGTCCATTTTTCAGGACATGTGATTGAATTTTCATGTGTTGCATTGTAGGCCTGTGGTAGATTATCGGGTTGGAAGAATGGTTGAATCTCTGCCAACATCTCAAGGCTGTATGACCACTCTTGTTGCAAATCTGACAGGTAACAGTCCGTGACATATGATGAGGTTGAGATCCATAGTTAGTATTGTTACCTGGAGTGAAATGAGGCTGATTTGCAGGAGCAAAACCGTGCCCCCTAGATGAAAAATGGCGAGAATGGGGAGCCTTTGAGCCACGTCCAACATTCTTCTCAGCATAAAAAGCAGTATGATTGAAACTGTCTGCAGAATGCAGAGCCTGCCTTGTCTCAAAACTTTGAAGAAGAGGTATGACCTCCTTGTAAGATGGTAGTGGAGGGCGTAACATTGTTATTGTGAATGACTCATACTTTCCTCCGAGATTCGTCAGAAAAGAGAAAACCTTTTGCTTATCGCTAATAGGAAATCCTATAGTAGCAAGATAATCACATATTATCTTGAATTTGGATAGGTGATCACTGAGTGTGATCTCTGGAGTTTTCTTCATGTATGTCAATTGTTGAGACAATTGAAATTGTCTTTCTTGTGAAGACTGTGCATAGACTTCTTTCAATGCATCCCAGACTTCACCTGATAAATCCAACCCAATTACATACCGATAGCTTCTTCAGTCAGGGTTCCAATTATCCAGCCTCTCAGCAGCCTATCTACTGTTTTCCATTTTGTATAGGCAGGATTAATTGTTGCCTCCTGGATTGAGTCAGCAGCTACAAGTGTAGCTGGAGGTGCTGGAGTTTCTCCAGTAAGATGGCCAATTAATTCTTGGCTTTCTGCAAGAGCGAGAACTTGCTCTCTCCACAACTGGAAGTTCTCTGATTTCAGCTTCGAGGTGACAAAATTTTAAACGTTTAGTGCAGCAGCGGAAGTCATGTTTGATCGCTCTGATACCAAGATGAAACAAGATGACAAAAAGCAAGGTGAAGAACTTCAAGAAATCTTGAGTAAGAATTGAGAACTTGCCTCTGATATCTTGTTATTCGAAGTGAGTATACAAGTATTCATCCTCTTGTATTTATACACAATGTATCATATGATCTGTATAAGGAAAAATGTAATTGATCCACAAATCTTGCTATGGTTGCTTGATCCACGCTTTGACCTGTTCTTGCTGTTGGTTTTGTTCAGCTAAAGATCTGGCTTCCTCTTTAATGGGGTGACCAATTCCCCTTGTAACAAAATCTGCACCATTAATTATGTTTGAATTTGAAACCTTATGATAAGATTTATCATAAGGTTTATCATTCGAAACCTTGTACATAACTACGTAATCTTCTTTGCGGGATGGAACATTTACTTACCAAACAAAAGTTGGGCAATCTGCTTTTTCGGTGTTGTGAGTTAAAAATGTGGATCATTTGTTATGAAAATTGATATGTGTCACTCGTTTGTTGTGAAATTGTACATTTATGTATCTCTATTTACGTGGGTTTTGTGATTTTCAGTCTTTTTTATCCTACGTAAGGTGTTATGAGTGGCTGTTAAAATATTTCAATAGTTGAACTGATATGTTTACATGCATGTTGTTGGATCTATTGAGAGTAAGTGGTGATATGAAATTTGAATCAACTATGAAATTTAGATCAACTATACGGACATGATGAGCGTGACGAAAAACATGCATGACATGGGTACAAAGGGAGCCATTAGTAAGGCGGTCAAAATGTAACAGCCCTCCAAGCTTTTTTTTGGTAGGTAAGGTTTTTGGATTTGTATTAATGCCTCTCAAAAGAGGATAAATATTTACAACTACAAAAACTGTTTGAGCCCACTAGATTGATCCTAACAAAAGCATCACTCCATCTCAAATGTGTTCTTTCTCCTCCAGCCAAACTCCACCGTCAAATCCGCAGCGACAAGGGATCTCCATCATATCCGGCAAAATTCAGGGGAGTCACGCCAATCTTCAAACCCAATAGCAGGTAGCAGCCTATTGTTCACCTTCAAAACCCACCATGTCTCCATTTGAATGTTTTCACAGAGCACCTCAATCGGGCGTTCTTGGTCTTTGAAAATTTTCTTATTTTTGTGCTTCCACAGGTGCCAGATAGTGTGTTGCCAGACCGCATTCCATACTGATTTCGGCCAAGGAGGGAATTGTATGCTGACGAATTGCTCCAGATGTGAGGATATTTCATTCAACCAGGCACCATTTGTTCGAATCCAAGCAAAAATCAAGCTCCACAGTTTATACGCAGTAGGACACAGTAGAAATAGATGATTGATCGATTCAATTTCACCTTGGCATAGAAGGCAGAGGTCACATGGGATGTTCACTCCTCGTCGTCTCAAATTTTGCCTCGTGGGTATTCCATTTTGCAAGAGTTTCCATGTGAAGCTAGAAATCTTGGGAGGTACAAGTTTATTCCAAGCATTACTTGATATAGCACCCACATCCTGCTACAACCACAGTTGCTCCATTTGCGTATTATATATCTCTGCAACCTAATATTTTTGCGTCGTTGGATCCCTCCAAATCCAGGTGTCTGGAGCGTTTGTTCGGGCAGGAGCTTGTCTGAGGACATGTGTTAGCTGAAAAAACTCTCGAATCGCTTCCATGGAGCAAGGATTCTCCCATGTCCAGAACCAACTCCAGATATTACACCACACACACACACCAAGAAGCATAAGGATCTTTCCCTATAACATGTAGAACATTCGTCCATAGTTCACTCTTTCCAGCAGCTGAAGTTGGAGCATAGACATTCAGCAACTTCACTTCAGTATGGGGCTCCAACCACTGTCCAATAATTCCCAAACATCCTTCAAATTCACAACTACCTTTCAATGTTATTACTGCATCTTTCCAAGATGTCAAGATTCCTCCTGATGTTGCATTAGCAGGTTTATACACAAATCCTACCGCATCAGAGCCCCATAATTTTCTCACCAATCTGACATCAATTCCTTGCTTCTTTGTTTATTGAATGCATATAACTTGGATATCGTATCTTCTGATTGCTTCTGAGATTTCTTTTATTTTGTTCTCGTGTCCCAGGCCTCTACAGTTGAAAGATTAAATCCTAATTGATTTGCAAATGTATCTGCTCTCCTTCCACCCGATCTAGCTTCACTTAGGACCTTCAGTCACATCTCTTTGCTCCATCTGTATCAGTATTTGTAGATGAGAGCTATCCACGGGAACACCAAGTAGGTTGCCCAAATGAATCGTTGCTATTGATTAAGATTGCAATTGTGCGTCTGTAAGTAAAACTGGTCTTCTTGCTGTTCCGGCAGACTGTGTTCTCGCAACTTTTTCCTTCCTTTTCTGCCTAAGTATTAGGCCTCTTCTTCTTCTATTTTCCGTTGCCCCAATAAAAGTTAGGAACTGCTCTGTAGGACCAGAAGGTAAGTCAATAGGTCTGGAACTGTTTTGGAAATATTGACCCAAGACTTGAGCACCCAGAGAGATCAAATCCGTAGGGGTAGGATTGTCGCATGTCTGTTGGGTTTGCACCTCTTTTACCAACCGTAGTGGTACCTCTGTTAGTTCCACTAATCGCTCCTGTGTTGACCACTGAATTAGGTCAAACTGTGGACAGATTTTCGTATCGCTTACCTTTTTTTGAGATTATGGAGTGATATTTAAATTGGATCGATATCTAGTGATAAAAGTAGCAGTATCCTCCTCTCCATTATTTTCATTTGAATTCAGATCCTGAATTTTCTCCAAAGATTGCAACGGTTTTGCAATCTCATCCATATCACTTTCGTTTCTTGACTCATGCACAGATGGACTTTTTGAATTAATTCCATATTTTTCAGGGTTTCCATAACTGCATCCATAACTGTCTCATGTCGTCCTACACTTGCCGAAGACCGGAAAATGCCCCCATCTCCGGCCACCTGCATATCATCATCCATCAAACTCATAACTGGAGTTAGAATTTCTTCATTTATTTCAAGTTCATATGTTGTGTTATCGATACTTATCATCAGAAAACCACTCAAATTCCACCTCAGGCTTGTTAGAATTTTTAGCCTACAATTCTGCAAGTCATGATGCTTCGCAGAAGCAGCATCTACTTCAATCGTTTTCCCATATTTTGCACCAATCCATTCCCAACATCTTGCATTCCAACAGTGCAACGGTAGGCCTTTGATACTTAACCATATTGTCCTCTTCTCAATATCATCATTGATCTCCCAACTCTTCACTGCATCAAATAGCAACCTGGAGCTTGAACTCAAAAACTTGGTTCTCTTCTTCATTCAAACCATTCAGCAAGACTTTCTTGTTTGTCAACATACATATTCGAATGTTTGTATAACCCTCCTGGCGCAATCCAGAACTTTATCAACCTCAGAAACGCCTCCTTCCTTTAGAATCGCAACTAATGAAGTTTTCAGCCATTCTAGATCTTTCTGCTCCGTTTGAAAAAGACCCGTAGGGACAGTTTGTGAATCATGGTTCTTCAATGCAGGTCCTATGTTTATTACCTCCTCTGATGATTTCTCTTTTGGTTTGACAGGTTGCCATTGCTGGGTCATCTTAGGCTTTGAAGTACTTGGAGCATTTAATTGCTTAATTTAAAGAGGGGCCGCCAGAATGATTTTGTAGCACAACTAACTAGTAGTTTTTTTTATATGCAAAACTTTTTATTTATGATGAAAACTAAGGGTATTTACATTTTTACATGATTTTTTTGTTTCGGCCCATCCTCAGGCTCATCGGAAAAGTAGATTACAGTTGTGCAAGGGATGTTGTCCGATCGCTATGGCAGTTTGACATAGATTCTTGGAATTGCAGTGTCTTCTTCTTCGCATGTAGCCAGAGATGAAGAACATCTTTGATTTTCCAGACGATATCTTCAATGCGAAATTCTCTGTCTTTGAAGACGACCCGGTTCCTGAGTTCCCAGATACTCCATATGAAAGCTGCCCACATCATCATCCATTTCGTCGGATCCATATGCTCGGGCTTGTGTAGAAGAATCTCCTCAATCGATCCATAGAGGTTTTTGTTGTCGGCTTTTATCCACACACAGATTTGCTTCAGATTTCTTTGGTCACTGAACACTGATGAATTGTAATGTTTTAACCACATAAGAATACCTAAGGCACAATACATAAATTGGTTCACAAACTCGAAAATGAGGGTGGTTTAAGTGACACTACATCCGCTAGTACAACTATGTAGGTTGTAATATTTTTAAGATTACTACATCATCAGAAAATTAGAATCCTCATAACTACTTTGAAGGAAGTGGTAGAACCTCTAATACATATTTTATAAAGTATTTGAAATATTTCTACGAATGTGAGTTTCAAGTATTTTAAGGATGAAGTGTTAAGTTGATGCAAACTTCCCTTGATATTCAATGTTTTTGTGAGGAATGAAGATTATACAATGACTATGATTGTTTGGGTGCAATATATGAGACCTATATCCCTTACCATGCACCTGCATACGAATTAATCTGGTATAGAATAAGGAAGGGTCAACGACTTTAAACGTGATTGGTGTCACTGATAAATCAAGATATTTGTATATGTGTTATGTGGTTACAGATAGTATAGTGTTGCATGATACGTTTTATAGGACCACAACCTAAAAGTGTCGCAAGGTAATTGTTTTTTTTGTAGGTAATGTAGTTGTATTAAAACTGTACAAATATGTACATCTTGTTTGAGTTCACAACTCAAACTATATTACAACACTAGACAATCTATTTCATGCTTTAAAAATCAACTCAGACACTAAATGTGGAGCTCTGATCCAGTCAGACATAGTATATGGATGTTGTGTTACTCCGCGGGCACTCATCCATTGCAATATTGGGAGCTTGATCCAATCTTCAACATCTTTCCCGATTTATGTTTCAAATCTAACAGAGTTTCTCTCTGTCCATATTCCCCGCACTATGGCTTGCCAAACGTCATAGCCTGCTTTCTTTTTAAGTTGCCTCATGTGCATTTTATAGTGTTGCAAGGCTGTAGTATCCCCTCCTGCACTAAGAAGATCATGCATAGAGAAGTAAAACCAATCATATACCTGCTGCCAAATTTGTTTTGCATGAGCATTACTGAAGAATATATGATTAGCAGTTTTCGTTCATAAACCACACCAGATACATCTAGCACGTGATGTCTCAATATGAATTCCACGTCTGATAAGGTGATCAACCATAGTAATTCATTCTGTAACCAGTCTCAAACTGAAGAAATTGAATGTGTTTAGGTACCAGAGAAACGCTCCATGTCCCGAGAGCGGCATACTCGATTTTCGGGACCATCCAAAAATATTATTTTTTTATTTTTTCAAGCCCACTTCAGTTATACTTTATCGGGTATATAAATAATTAAAATATAATTAATTTAATTATACAGTTTAACAAAATTAAAATCTATGATTTAGGGTTTATAACATTTAGCTTTAGGGTTTATAAGATTGGGCTTTAAATTTTCAGGGCGGCGAAGCCGCCATAACATAAGATTTAGAGTTTAGGATTTTTGTTAGAGTTTATACCATTTAGCTTTGGGATTTATAGGATAGGGTTTTAAATTTTTACGGTGGCGAAGCCACCGTAACATTAGATTTAGAGTTTAGGGTTTTTGTTAGAGTTTATACCATTTAGTTTTTGGATTTATAGAATAGGCTTGTAAATTTTACAGCGGCTTTAATTATATAATTTACAGATATAGTTTATACTTATATTTTTTTATGTTTTTAGGGGTTTATATAGGTTATATATTTTTTGTGCATGAAAAAAATCAAAAGTGATGTTGATGGGGTGGTAAAGGGAGTCATGCGCGAGGCTGGGTTGGAGAGAAGCAAGGGATTGGAGGATCGAGTCTGATAGACAACCGAGATTTTATTTTCTCGCAGTGCCCACGCCACGTGGCGCTCTACGAGTGGATGCACCGAAATTTGGGCGTGGGCCTCTTGGGACACCTAGCACTCCTGTTAGGTACCAGCTTTCCCAGATATCTACTACTTCAGTTGAAGTTTCACAGCTCCATCCTGACTGCTCAATGCCTCTAGAATCTGAATCTTGTACGCTGAGGAAGTAGAAAAACAACAATTATTTTCTGCCATCCAATTCAAACGGTATGCACCTGGTGTAGCTGAAATATATTTTAAGGCACATTCAATCATTTCATCTAAGCTTTATTGCTCCCATGATCACAAGGCCCTTCTGAAGTTTAG
>JAOYMZ010078476.1:0-11637 GCA_025802335.1 Pinguicula primuliflora
TCTGTCACCGGAATCATCTTCTTCACGCTTCCGCGCTTCGAAAAATACAGGATTATTACTTACAGTTTCTTATATTTAAGATTCTGTTATATTTTTGTTAAGTACTAACTGTTTTGTGTTTTCATACCAGATCTGGGACGATCTTTCCACTACAGGCTTATTGAGTTGTTCCACCAATGTTGCTACCACAAGGCTTCTTTCATATCGAACGAAGCCAAATCTCTTTCCGTTAAGGCCCAAACGGTTAGAGATGACGACATCGAAAACTTTCTCATGTTCCCGAAATATGCGAGCCAACCTCCTTGCATCCCAGTGAGGTGGGAAGTTAGTGAGTTAGATTGTTCCTCATTTGCTTGATTCTGTCCATATGGTTGACACCATGCTCCTTTGCTGACCATATTTGGTAACGCTTGACAGGTCCAAGACTCTCCCACACACTTCTCCTTCAGATGACAAGGGTCCATGGCTCCCCTGTTTCGTCTCCTCCATCTCCTAATGATTGTCCGACTTCAAGATGGGGATCTCATTCCTTCAGACTCCGGCTCGCTTCGACGGATGCTTCTCCTCCAGATGCCAGTTTCGTCTCCTCCATTTTAGCTACTAGACTCATCACTGGTTTAAAAATAGGAAAGCGTATAAGTGATATAACTGAAGTTAGCTGTTCATGTGCTCAAGGCATTTAATATTTTGTGAAGATACTATATACTTTCATTATTATTGCATCCCCATGTAAGTTTGGATACAATGAACTTTCACTTCACTGTAAAATATTCTGAATTATTTATCCACGTAAAGAATCTATTAATGTGTGATTTAAAAAGAAAAAAGAAAAAAAAGTGTGATTTTCGAAATTAATTTTCTCATTCACATTTATTTTAAGCAGTAGATTAACCCAAGACGCTCCCCACTGGATTGGGCGGGAATAAGGCCAAGGTAATTTCAAAATAAATTTAATTTGAAAATCAAAGAAGGTTATTAATTATATTGAATATCTCATTTACTTGAAAGTCCTGAATGAATGGCAAAAGGTGGAAAAGTTTTCACATTCATCAGCAAAGAACCATCATGCTTGCGGTCACATGCTCTTTGGTCTTCGATGGGTTTAAAAAAGTTTGAATAATGTCATTATGGTGGGTTTCGTGCTTTCTTTCTGGAATTGTTTCTGATATTCACCAGATCTTTGTCATGATTTTTGTTTTTGAGTTGTAAATCTGAACATCCAGAGAGATGATCGATGCTTAGTCGGCGTTTTAGATGCTGTTGGTGAAGAAGGTCATTTATTTTTAAGAATTTATTGTGACAGGTGACCCCAGATTGGATCTGCTTAGCTGGGTTTACTTCTTCTTCCCAGTTAATATTTTCAGTCTTCGCTTACTGTTCTATCCTTCCTTTTATTTTTCTGATTTGCTATTTCTGCAACATTTCACTGTGGCTTCAAATAATTTAGCGTTGAAGAATCTTGGTTTTCTGTGGTGAATTGCTTATTTTCTTGATTCTTTGCACCTCTTGGTTAATCTGTTTTAACGTTATGATTTGAAGAAGTTGTTGTTGGAGTTGATTCATAGTAGCGGCTTCTGAGAAAAATCGGTCTTAAATTCCCTTGATGTTTTTTTTATCTTTTATGTCAATTGCGCAGGTGAATATTCCCCGTGACTTAATTAACATTTAGCCGGAGATTGAGATGGAAAAGAAAAAGTGGTTGTGGAAGAGGAAATCATCCGAGAGAAGTCCCGGTGATAGTGAAAGCTCGGGATCATTATCCTCATATTCTGAGAGATACTGTGATGATCAGGTTTATGTATATCTCTGCTCATACTCAAAAAGTTGCTCAAATGTTGGAGCCAGTTTTGTTAAGAAATTGTGTTTTGTTCAAACATGTTGAGACTTTACCTAGCATGCTTCGTCTTGGAATTAGATAATTATACATTCATCTTGCAGCAGGATGCCTTGAGAGAATCGCCAAGTAATATTTCCGGATCACTGGAAGTTACATCTTCTGCTTTGATCGGCGAAGAAGAATTGAAGGAAACTATGAGTAGTCTCACTGAAAAGCTATCAGCTGCTCTTGTCAATGTCGGTGCTAAAGAGGAATTGGTTAAGCAACATGCTAAGGTTGCTGAAGAAGCCGTAGCTGGTAATTATCTTGCGATTTCGTTTGGGTTGTTCATAGTGTACTTTCTCCATTACCTTAGCCACTGCAATATTGGATTTGTTTTTGCATTTTAGGCTGGGAGAAGGCAGAAAATGAGGTGTCAATGTTGAAGCAGCAGCTTGAAGCAGCAGTGCAACAGAACTTGAACCTGGAAGCTAGGATCAGTCATCTCGATGGTGCCCTAAAGGAATGTGTAAGACAATTTAGACAAGCAAGGGACGAGCAGGAGAAACGAATTTCGGATGCTGTAATGGAGAAAAAACGTGAATGGGAATACAATAAAACTGAACTGGAGAAGCAAGTTCTTGAACTTCAAGTTCAAGCAGTAGCACCAAAGAACGAAAATTCGGCTGTTGTGGATCCCAAGTCTGTCCTCATGATCAAGACTTTGGAGAAAGAGAACTCGTTTCTGAAGCAAGAGCTCTCAAATCGGTTCAAAGAGTTGGAAATTATGATATTTGAGCGAGATTTAAGCACACAAGCTGCAGAAACTGCCAGCAAGCTACAGTTGGAAGCTATAAAAAAGGTTGCTAAGCTTGAGGCTGAGTGTCGAAGGCTCCTGCTTAACCGAAAGTCATCTCCTTCAAACAACCAGAAAACTTATGCTGCTTCCAACATGTATGCTGATTCTTTGACAGATAGTCAGTCAGACAGTGGAGATAGGCTGAATTCTGCAGATACTGATACTTTCAGGGCTAATAATGTGGAGCGTAATGGTTCAGAACCAAGCTGTGCAGACTCATGGGCATCAGCCTTGATTTTGGAACTCGATCAATTCAAGAATGAAAAGGTTTGGCCCAAAGGTATAGCACCCCGGTCCGTTGAAATCGATATGATGGATGATTTCCTTGAAATGGAGCGCCTTGTTGCATTACCAGACACTAAGAGCAACACCCCGTTTTCCTCATCTGAATCTCCTAGTGCAGATTCTATTTCTATGGAAAATCCATTGAAGGCTGAGTTTGATTCCATGGTCTTAAAAATAGCTGAACTTGAAAAGAAGTTAGAGAAAGTAGAAGCAGAGAAAATAGAGCTTGAGGCCGCGTTGGCTGAAAGCAAAGAATCCCTTGAGGCTTCAGACAGTAAGATGGCTGATACAGAAGGAAAATTGGAAGAGCTCCAAAAGATGTTGGCTGCTGCAAAGGAGGTAAATGAGTTTCTAGAGATCCAACTTATTGGCATGGAAGCAGAAACGCGGACTATGTCCGCCAATGTTCAATCATTAAAGACAGAAATTGAGAAGGAACGAAGTTTATCTACAGAACTGACAAACAAGTGCCGAGAATTGGAAACTGGAATTCAAAAGGCAAATTCAGTTAGTGAACCAAAGCTAAAACAGGTTGAATTCGAACATCTTCTTATGTTTTTTCGTACATTCGTGTTTCTAAAAGTTTGTGCTTAGATCGACAATGTGAGCAAAAGCTGTCTTGCAGGAGAATCTGGCTATGGCTGCTGATAAGCTTGCAGAATGTCAGAAAACAATTGCATCCCTTGGAAGGCAGCTCGAATCTCTTGCAACGTTGGAAGATTTCTTATTGGATACTTCAAACATACCAGGTTTGTCCAGTGGCACATTCATCTCAAACAGAAATATGGAGAGCAACAATTCTGAAGATCCTAGAACGCCAAGAGGCGATGACAGTCACCTGGAGAATGGGATCTCTTTGGAATCATTATCACTCTCCTCTTTGTCAGCACCATCTGTCAACCATATAACTTCGGCCAAGAGCCGTAATGGTTTTGGGAAATTTCTTGCCCGAAGCAAGAGTGTAATAGAAGTTATTACTGGTCAAGAGTAGAACTAGTGTCTCATGACGAATGATTTGTTTGTTCACGAGTTCGTGGACCTAGTGTTCCATCTGGATTCATATATCCATGTAGAGAAATTTTCTATTTCAGCTCATGCGACTCACATTATATGAAGTTACACAGATGCATATTCATGAAAGAGAGATGCTATGCGTACAACCCCGAAATTGAGATTTCAAATTGAAAAATAGAGAAATGACGAAAATATCCCTTCCCACTTAGCACAGAAATACTGTCGGTTAGGATTATTTTCGTCATTTTCCTATCATTCGATTTAAAATTTCGGTTCCCTTGTTAAACATTGAGCATTTTCCTTCATGAAATATTGGAGAGGTTTACTCTGTGCATTTTGTGCCTTGCTCTCTGGTAACATACACTAATACAGTACAATTTTTGTACAATTGAAGCATGCATTTTAAATCCTTTACATCGAGTAACAACATTATTTGCCTGCTAATCTATCTATAAAAATAAGGTTGTACATGTCACCACCAATTCTTCAAAATTTCGCCACATAATCACTTTATAAAGTTTCACCACGTCACCTTCAAATTCTACGTCACGTGCACACTAACGCCACGTGATTGCTTACTTCCGTTAACAGATGAAATCTTTTTTTTGGTAAGTTTAACAGATGAAATCTATCCTAACCATGGGAATCCCTTCTCTTCCGCTTTCGCGGGATTCCTTCTCTTCGGCTTAACATATCCCTCATCCCTCACCAAAGACTGCATGTCGAGATCCCTCATCCCTAACGAAATTGGTGGACTCAATCTAGAAGAGTTTATTCTGTTTTTCTGGGATTCCAGCTTATCAAATCTCTCTCTCTCTATTCATGAAGGAGGGACCGTTCTGTTTGATTTGTTTGAATTGATGGGAATTTCACTTTAAGGGGGAATCAGCAATCTTTTTGTGTTTTTACATCCCTGCAATTTTGACATCTTGCAGCAGGAAGCCATTATTCAGTCACATGTTTAGGTAATATATTGTTTACCTTAGAAGATCATCAAAGGTAAGATTTGTTTTAATTGATGGGAGTTTCACTTTAAGGGAGAATTAGCAATCTTTTTGTGTTTTTACATCGCTGCAATTCTGACAGCTTGCAGCAGGAAGCCATTATTAAGTCACATGTTTCGGTAATATTGTTTACTTTAGAAGCTCATCAAAGGTAAATTTCATTCATATTTTTGCTCTCAATCTATTATTTTGATTTCTTCAAAATCACTGTTTGTTGTATGGTTTGTTTTTGTGCATTTCATCAAGCTTTTGGTTTGGGTTTTTCTAATTTAGTTTCGTTGTTTTGTTTCCAAATTTGTTTTAGTTTAGATTCCTTTTTTGGTAGATTACCTATTTTTCGAGGAGGGCAAGTTTGAGTTCCCTGTTGTGCCTGCACGAGATCGTTACAGGTGCTCCAGAAGGCAGTTTCTTTCATCTGTATTTTTTTTCCTTTGTATACCGATGGTGTGGACTTGGGTTGTGGTGATTCGTACGGTGAGCGCATGTGGCTTTATAAGAAATTTGACTATTGTTGTGGCAGAGAAATCTGAGAGTGATAGCTAATACTGGAGTGTCTGAACAAGACATTGATGAATGAGAGCAGAGGATAAAACTTGATGTTGGGGAGATTATCTAGATGGAAGATAAAGCATGAAAAGGAACAAGGTTAATAACTCTATCCATATTTGTTGTTTTAGCATCTTTGAAATCTTCTCATTTAGAGGTAGATTTTTTTCCATTATTTGGAATTCCTTTTTCCTTCGATACATGCACTACTCTGTGCAAGTGACAGAAGGGTATTCCTTAATTGATGTTTTTTTCTCCTTTTGATTAATAGATCTCCCACCAATTGATATGTTCTAATTGTTGTTTGTTTTCTTCCTCTTGATTTGATCATGAGTTGTATGTGTCAGAGGAGTGATTTGAGTGATGATGAGAGTTTGTTGTGTAGATCAGCGCAGGAGACCCAAAAAAATAGGAGGCTGCCCCTTGAGTATTGATGAATTGGTTCTGTATTTTTTTAGGCTATGTGTTTAATCCATACTTCTCTTATCTTATGCAGCGTATTAATATGTCGGTGGTGCTATTCATTTGACATCCTTCCATTTCTATGTTGCAGCCATTCCTTATGAAACTATTTCATTGTTTTATATCATGGATTTTTTCCTGCAATTGTTACACTTACCTTGAATTTTTTTTTGTTTCTGTCAGTGGAAAGCATTTACAAAAGAAGTGTGCAGACTGTCTTATTTGGGAATGACCAAACTGATAGTGAAGGCGTAGGGTTGCACGCATGGACTTATTTTTCATCAAGATTCACTTGATGCATCTCATACTGCTGAATTGGAGACACCACCATCACATATATGATATATAACATGCTGTGCCCGCCGGCAAGAGATTAATGATTTATTAATTGAAACTAATGCCTTTGATACAGTAAATGTCATAGATACAGAAAGTGCTAAAGGTAACCCGGCTCCAACACCTCGGGATACTTTTGAAGGCTTTGGAGCTACTGATAATATTAGTAGCTTTCTTCCAGTTGCAAGTGATTTCATTGATTTTGAGTACGTGCTGAGTGTAATCACTGATGGAGCATGGGTAATACCTTTTGCCTCTCTGTCTTCATATCTTGATGTTAATATAGGATTTCATCAAGCCACTTGCATCTCTATCAACATAACTGATACCTAGATACTTGCTGAAGTGCTTTTGTTCTTGGCATATATCCATTTTTTGCTGCAGCATAGATATTGTGGAGAATCCCATATGACATGGAATCTTTGAGGCCCATATCTACAAGTCATCTATCAATTTCCTCTCCACTGGACTATATCCATGGCATAGACAAGCACCGAATAATGATTCAAGCAAGCTCAAAGATGGCTCATCAGGTAAATTCTTGACAAACTCATATGCCTCATTATGTATCATGTCCTGCTAAGAATATCACCGATACAGGCATAATGCTTCTCTCCTGCCAGCACGTCATCACTTATCTTAGAATAAAAAACGATCTTGCCTTGATCAACAAAACCGGCATGGCTGCAGCCTGGTGAGATACTCAGGTAAACCCTTATACAATGTCTATTACCTGCTTGGTAGTAACTGCACTTCATTATGAGAAATTTTGACATAATTTTCTCCTTCATATTTCCGAAATCATTTTAAAGTAAGTATTTTCTCCTTCGCATTTCTTAAATTTTGCACAAGAAGCTGCAACATTTATCATTTTAATGTATTTCATCCAGCATTCTCTTTAGTTAAAATTGTCATGTATGATAGTCCTGTCGTTCTTCTTATAGGATCTATAGCCCCTCTCATAAATCTTTTTCAGCAAAATATGCAACTATATGGTACTTAGTATTGTATAAGTTTTGTATTGATTGTTGGTGCATTATCAATAACACATTTATTTCGTATCATGCTTCATTTCGGACCCGTGGTTTGTGGGTCATGATCACATGACAATCTAAATGTTTGATGTTTGATGAGTTTTTTTTAGAATTCAGCTTAATTTGATCTTTTAATTTCATCCAGATGAGTTGAGATTTCATGGCTTCGATTCTTCATCTCTTAGATTCATATTTTCTAAACGATGTCATGTTTTTGTGCTTTACATCATGTTATGGCTATCATGGGACAATTGTTGGCTTGGAGGTGAAGCTGCCCCCACAGAGGCTCTGGCTCTTGCAGTAGAAGTTTTGAACATGGAGGTTCAACACACTCGGATTTAGAGGCACATTCTTTGTCAAGGGAGACTGCAAAAAAAAATCCGGAGGATATGCTTTGAGATGGAGCCATTGTCATTGGCACTATCAGTTAGAGGGAGAGTTCAATCCCAAGCACACAAGTTTTTTCACACTCGGAAGTTTATGAAAATACTAAATGTGGCTCTTTTCCTTTGAAATTTTTTGTTGTTAGGTATGCGAGTATGCTTTATCTTGATTATGAATAAGTCCTCAATACTTGAGTGTAGATTTGAATCCGTAGTGACACCTTCAGCATACTACCGTTGTAGGAAGTTGATTAAAACACACAAGTTTTTTTCGATAAACACATTCACATTTATATAATATACTCACCAACTTCTTAAATGAGGTAGAGTATTATTGAATGCACAATCTTTAACCAGGAAACCTATGAAGGAGCAGGAGCTTTTAAATATGCCTTGATGAAGAAATTTGAGAATTAAGGAGATGGTTTGGTAAGACGTTTCACCTCTAACCAATAGGTCATATGTTCGAATCATGAGGAGATAAGTGAAAAATTACTATTCATAAATGGAGATCCACTAGCAATCCTATTTTTAAGAATAAGAAAAAAAAAACAGAGAATAAGGAGATGGTGAGTGACATGGTCAACTATAGAGATTTTTTGTTTACATATAATGGAAGTATTAAACTCAAGAAACTAAAGTTACAACAAAGCCCTCACGGTGGTTCATATGGTGCATGCTGTAATTAATCATTTTTGGGCAGAGAAGCAATGTCTGATGCCAGTAGCTTATGCGGGCTAAGAAAACTCCGTGAGCTATCAATCCGACTTAAAGGTTCAATAACCTGTAAAATAAAGAGCTATATTCGTAATAAACTAAATAATTTTGTTTTCTAAATTTAATACAATCCACGGACCGTGGCTTCAGCCACGGGTATTAATCTAGTTAATGATAAAAATAAGGATAATTTTATCTTATATATTATTTATGAGTTTGACATAATTTTAAAATTGTCATTCTAAGGAACAAAACATATCATGTGGTGCTTATTTTATAAAATGTTTAGGTTTAGGATATATTTAGGGGGTGTTTGCAAGTTTTTGTGCTTATGTAAAAGTAGTTTTTCAGAAGGTATTCTGAAAAAATGATCTTTTATTAAAAAATTGAAATGTGTTTGCAAAATGACTTAAATTTAATATTTTAAATATTTAAAAAATGTCACCGTCAAAAACACTCCAAAAACAACCCTATAGATGCTTCTAACTTTTAAGCTTTTTTTGACTTCTCCACCGCAAAAGCCAAAAGTCAAACAACAAAAGTTTAATTCGCAAACACTGTAAACTGACTTTACAACTGCCAAAATCCAAAAACTATTTTTTAGAAAAGGTTGCAAACACTCACTTTGCGTCGCCTTATAAGTCAACTTATCAGTCAATTATGTCTTATAAGTCAATTTAACAAAATAAGTCTGTTATGTGAATGTCTAGCTTCTAACTTATAAGGTGACTGATTCGAAAATACATTTTTTCAACCGTATTAAAAAATAAGATGACTTATAAATCTTTCAGTCCAATTTTATTTTTGACTTTATACACCTATACGTCTCTACCATGATAATATTATTTGCATTGTTCTAAAATTTATGGTTAATATTTAAAATAATAATTATGTATGTAAACAATAAATTAAAATTATTAAAGCTAAAAACATTTTTTATTTAATAATAATTGTTATATATAATATTATTAAAAAATACAATAACAATATAAAATAATGTCTTTTATATGTTATTTTACAAAAATCAGTCATATTATCGAGTAAATTTGCGAAACAGATCTAATCAAATCAGTTACCTTATTAGGTCAGCTTATCAGTCTCCAATCACGTTATCAATTACCTTATCAGTCAGATTTGCTAAACACAACCTTAATAAGAACTACTGGTGGAAGGTTACTGTGCAAATTACAAATTTTTTTAAATAACTCTTATAATCAAATTATAATTTTAAAAACTTTCCCCCAAACATGGATTACATATACAAGTTCTTCAGCTTATACATATACAGTCAAATGAATCACGATTTCTTTCACGAGAAAATTGAAGCATTTTTTTGGATGACAATGATATCCGGAATTATTTTTTGCACGACTAATCCATGAAATTCATGCAAAGCGATCCCTCCATATGGCCCGGGTAAGTCTCGGGCATTTGGCCCGCGGTTGTGGCCCCAAAAAATTGTTTGCACCCAGTGGAGATTGAACATAAGACTTCATTTCATTTTGGAGACTTAAATCAAAGGTCTTTACCACTAAGCCAACCTCTTGGAATTAGAAAATTGAAGCGTTGATCAAAGAAAATTGAAGTGTTGATCAAAGATAATTGAACATTTGCTTTTGCCTTAATAAAAAAAAAGAGCTCTCAATCTTTTGACTTAACTTTTTCCCTTTTGCCCATATATTGATGCCGCGCCGGTTTGTTACAAATTGGATCTTGGGCATTCATCATTTATAAAGTCAGCACATTCTTTTCAGTTTCTTCTTCCTTTTCCCTTTATTTTCTAATATTTTGATTTTGTATGATGTAATTCTTGGAATTAAAATCTAATTTTGAATTTCAAGCAGTTAAAGTGACTTTAAAATAAGGTGCAGTGACTATGTACACTCCATATTATACCCTTCTTTTAAATGGTACACAAATATGATTGTTAATTGTTAGAATTGATTACATCAATAAAAAAATTAGTGGATATGAGACCAAAATCTAATGGCCTAACATAATTGTGACGACTTCATTTGACATAAATTACTAAAATCCTACGAAAAGTTGCTTAACCTTACAAGAAAAAAGTTAAATAAAATTATCGACGATGAACCCGAAAATGTTGATATCTTATATATATATAGGGTAAGACTCATATGTACAACTAATTTGTTGATAGCCCGTGCACAACCTATACATATCATTATTTGTTGTCAAAATTGGTTGCACAATTAAAATGGACTTGCGCACGAGATCAAAAGCCTCATGTTCCGGTGAGGTCCCGGCGACTTCGTCGTCGAGAATTTCTAAAATTCTATTAATGACTACTTAACCCAAGGGAAAAGATATATGAGGTTTTTGATCTCCTATGCATGGCCTTTGTAATGGCACAACCAATTTTAACAACGGGTGGTGATATGCATGGTTGTGCACGGGCTGTGCACAAATTAAAAGTGAATAGGAGTTGTTATATCTATATATTAAAACAGAACAGGTTTAGCACTTTCAAGTATACCTTTGTGATCTTTTAAGTGAATTACCACGTTTTACCCTTTTTTACAATTTATTCCATCCCTTCTCATTAATCCTCAATCCTAAGTACGTTGGGGTTCTGCGGCAGTCGTCATTGAACCATTGTTTTCCTCCTTTTTCTTTCGACAGCTTTGCAGTCTTCAATTTCACCGTGACTTTAGGTACCAGTTATATCTAGTATATATTATTTTAGTTTCATCGAGTGTAATCACCATTTTTTTTATAACCATGCCAGAATTATTTTTGGTCCGATTAATTCATGAAATTCATGCAAAGCGATCCCTCCACATGGACCAGGTAAGACTCGGGCCTTTGGCCCGTGACCCCAAAGAATTGTTTGCACCCAGTGGAGATCGAACCTGAGATCTCATCCCACTTTAGAGACTTAAGTTCCAGGCTTCCAACACTAGGGCAACCCCTTGATTTTAATTATGAAACTCCATACAAAGACCCTCACTTAGAGGTCACCAAACAGGGCGGGTCAAACAGGTTCGACCCAGTCTGCCCGCGAAAAATGCAGATATGGGTCGACCCGCCCTGTTTAAAAAACGTGATAGGCCAGCCCGGCCTGTTTAGAAAATGGGCCAGGCTGGCCTGTTTTTAAAAACAGACCAGGCTGGGTTGAGATTCCCAGCCCGGCAGGTTAACAGGCTGACCTGTTTAGCCT
>JAOYMZ010078487.1:0-11635 GCA_025802335.1 Pinguicula primuliflora
TGCATTGCATTGTGGTTGCTTGGATTAAGTGGTACGTCGTCCTTCAATTTTGGATCATTTTTTCCTTCAACGTGTCATTAAGTAGTCATTGTTTTCTTCAATTTTGGATCATTTCTTACAAAAACATGCTACTTTTTTTTGGTAATTACTAAAACATGTTACTACCTTATTTAAAAGCCTAAGCTACTCTACAACAACTTCAAAATGCAGTAACAAGAGTAAAAACTGTTACATTATAGGGTCATGGATAAAGTAAAGATTAAGAAAAGTTTTTGAAATTATTTTTCTTCCTTGATCTCCAAAGTTATTGTAGGATTATTGTGTGTTGGTGATGGGTGTCAGGTCTGTTTAGTTATAGTTTATATAAATTTATTTGTAAATTATAATCGAGAAAACACTGGGCTGACTCTCTGCCCCCATCGTAAATTCTTGAAGATTTCCGTCAGTTTGTCTCCGTGAGTTCCGGGCGCTCGACCATCACCGTCAGCTTCCTGATTTCGGTGAAGAACCGTCGCCTTCTACTAATTTGAGTGAATTCGCTTGATTTACTTAAGCCTCTGCAAATAAAATCAAATCATCAGTAAACATAAGGTGAGAAAGAGTAAATCCATTACCCATCCCTACCCAAGCGCAACAATTTTCCATAGATCATGAGAAATAGTACCCTTAATAAGATGACTCTATGCAAAGGACGAATACCGAGGCTCCTTGGCGAACCCCATCCTCGGGCTTGACTCAGATCCTCTCAAAGCATCCCATAGAACTTGTGTTGAAGTACTTCTTAGGGACAACATGATGGCGCGAATGAGATAGAGAGGAATTAGAGCATTAAAAAAAGGAGTTAGAGCATTATGTAAAATCTCCTCTATTTTGTCAAACGCATTCGAGAGATCTATTTTCCACTGCTATATAACCCCTCTTCCCCTTGCAAACCCCGAATTGTGTGAATATCCTCTTGATACGCTATAATATTCTCCACAATTACCACCTTGACCGAGATGTTGATTAAACTAATAGGACAAAAATGATCACAACTTTTCTGGAGGTGATAAATGAGATCATTCCTTTATTTGGCTCAACCCGTATGTGCCCATTATCCAATGCTTGTATGCTTGTATGAGCGGACTGAACTTCTCCAGGTTCTGGATTCTGCATTTGCACCTACATTAGCAGAGGATACATGGTTATGGCAGAAATCTCGAACTATGTAGCCGATATGGAGCAAAAAGGAACCACATGAATCAGCAAAATATGTCTGGAATTCGCTATTGCCGAAGAAAGTAGAGTCTTTTACCTGGAAATTGATTCAGGATAGAGTCCCAACACGCAAAAATCTGGCTAAGCGTGGAGTAGCAATGGCCTTTGATTTATGTCCATTCTGCAATCTTGAACAGGAATATGCCGCACACCTCTTCCTTCGGTACCCCTATGTACAGAATACATGGGAGCTGATTAATGTATGGCTAAAATCGGTAGGTTTCATCAACATGCAGCAAACTATTGATAGCTTTTTGCAACATCACCTCACAAATCCGGAGCGACCTTGGCCAAAAGATATTTGGAGCTTACTCATGCATACAGCCGGCTGGTGCATCTAGTGGAGTCGAAACCAGCGGGTCCTCAACCGATTGCACCTAACAGCCAAGGAAACTGTCGAAAAAATTCAGATCCTGTCCTGGCTCTACTTGAAGGTTCAGGAAGTTGCAGCTTTCTGCAGGATTTACAGATTGATATTTTGGGCAAGTATATTGCATGCAGTTGAAATATATGCAGCGCAATCAGGCCTTTAAATAAGCTCATATAAATATTTGATACACATTTATAATAAAAGCCCACACCTTACATGCCAAAAAAAAAATGACAAAAGGCAACAAAGAGTGAGATATGGTAATCCAATTATGCCGAAATTTTAAACTACAAGAGAAACCATTCTATTTGCCTTCAAGTGCATGTGGGTCAATTTTTGTATGTGTCCTATCAGAACATTTTAGTTGCTAAAATGTTTTGCCGCGTTGAAGCTTTCAGCGCGGAAAGGCACCGCGTAAAAGTCTTCACCGCGATGTTTCCCGCCCCTTTCCGCGTTATTGCCTTCTGTGTGACCTCTCTTATTTAAGTGTCATTTCTGTCTTTCATTTACCTACACCTCCATTTCTGCCTTCCATTTCACATACAATGAGCTAGACCGGCTGGGACGAGAATAACAACTGACGCATGCCTATATTAAAGGTAGCAGCAAACCTCGCAATGGAACCTGGTATGCGAGATGGGAACTACATCGGTTGTGAAGTATCTCTTTCGGATTTACGTCTGAATTTGTGCACTGGTGTTAAAGTAGGGCCTATGACTCCTTTGCCGTTGATCTTCCAAATCATCGTCAAGTTAAGGATCAACTATCATGGTGGAAGAGACAATATTTTCGTGTTAAAGCATTTATGGAGGTAAATAATGCGCTTATTGATCCAACGATACACTTACTTGTGGTGTACGACGAAGTGAAGTTTACTTATGAGTATAAGAATCTGAAGACTATGAATTTCGAGAAGTTTTATTATTGGAAAATTATTTGGGGACATTTAGTTTGAAATTTAAATTGTTGTATTGTTTTTTGCGTAATAAATTGTTTAATAATATGTGTTCATTAATACAAATGCTTAATACACAATACTATATATATCAATCAATATATACGCCACCACAAGCTTGGAGTCCACGCCTACGTCCTCTACCACGCCCATGACCTGGAGGTCAGACGCCTACACTATTTTGAGATGGAATTATGCCTTCGTCATGTTCATTATATATTCTTCCGCCAGCTGGTCTCCGGCCGATCCTTTTATTTTTATTCAGTTTAAATTTTTGTATCAACGAAATTGTTGGAGTTGGTTCTTATATGTGTTGACCCTTCACATGCCATGGTTGCTCATACGTTTGCATAAGCTCGAGAATTATCACCTCCGGAATGCAATAATCCATGGGGTCTTTGTGATATTTTCGGCAAGTCTACAAATTTTCGAATTTTAAGATGAGTGTATAAGTTATTTAGTAAAATGTTGTTTAATGAAAAACTAACCTGTATCGCATGAGAGCACAGAATGCCGTATCGAGATCACTTACCACAAGAGCAATTGTAGATACTTAACTCGACATGCTGGCGTTCACGTGAGCCTTTAGTATAAATTTGCGCGTGAAAGCAAGTTCCACCCTAAAGCATATCGAATGGCATCACTTCGTCCATCAAAGCACGTGCCACAGCTCGCTCGTAAAAATGTTTAACTTTCTCACTCCACGTATCAACAGATGATGTCATATGCAAACAATTATTCTTTCGTGCGTTGAAGTAATCAATGCAACTATCATGCGTCTGCTGCACAATCAATGTAATGGGTAATCGCCGCGTGCCCTTCAACACTCCATTAAAGTACTCCATCTGATTCGTGGTCATGATTCCACAGCGTGGTCCTCCATCATACGACAGTGTCCACATCTTAAAAGGAATGTTCACGAGATAGTCGTGTGCTTTTGGATTTCGGCGGTAAGTTTCGTTCATCTTTACCGTGGAACGTTGTCTGACTAACTCGTGAGCTGGCTTTCCAAGCCATTCCCTTGACCACCTTGTCTTTACAATCACAATTTAGAATTGAGCATGTATGGCGTAGGCAAAATCTAGAGTTATCTCTTTCGCCATTGAATGTGCATACGTCAGGAATAACTCCCAAAATTCCGAAACACCTATCCAAAATCAAGCAGTGACGCCTAGCATCCTTTGATGTAACGTGCTCTTCTAACTTCTCAAGAAACCAACGCCACGCCTCAGTGGTCTCTTCATCTACTACTGCAAATGCAACTGACAATATATCTCCACTGACATCTAATGCTACAGTCACAAGTAATTTCAACTTGTACGGGCAGTATAGATATATTCCATCTACAGACAGAACAGGTCAGCAGTGTCGGTACCCAGTGATGCAAGGACAAAATGCCCAAAACACATATTTCAGCTACTTCTCACTTGAGTTGGCAGTATCCTCAAACCTCCAATCCACAGCACGTGTCGGATTCCAATGTTGTAGTGCTGCAAGATAGGCATGTAGACGAGCAATACTAGATGTCCACGTACCATACTCTATTTCACTAGCATGTTAGACTCTGCACCAAGCCTTTGAATATCGAATCTAAAATTCATATATATTTTGCACTAACTGCTGAGCCATATACACTGTGAAGCCTAAAAAATAAAAATATATTCGTCAGATTACGACCGTACACATATAAGAAATGCACAACAGAAAATTAAATTTGTATTACCTGGATTTTTTCAGATTAGGCCGCGCAACTCGTGTGCAACAAATATTTTTGTCAGATTATAGTGGTACTCGGTCACTACATTAGGATCACACCTGTGCTCTGGATCGATATAAATTATTTCCCATTTACAGACATCGGGTCTGTAAAGCGCAGTGAGCACCCAATCACATCCTTGACCTTCCGAATAATGCTTACATGCAACATACCACCATATCTTATCGCTCTTAACCACCTAGAACTCCTTTTTCGCAATCATAATATGGTACTTCATTATCGAATGTTGCAAGTTGTAGATGAGGCTTATCTCGAACAGTTGGCCCTCTGCAATCAGACCTAAGTCTTCGTCGAAAAGTTTTCTGCTCAATGGGGGGCAGAATATTCATTGAGTCTCCCATCATAGGACATGCCGTCTGATAATATAGAATGTATGATCCATTATACATCTGATCTACTCGTGGCCGCACCGGAATGGGTTGCATATCTTTTTCCTCATCTTCAATGTTAGGTTAAGAATTAATGTCGTCTACATTAATGTTTGTTGTATCACCTACCAGATCAATAATAGGGGACAAGTGGTCAGCTGAATTATTTTGAGGCAATGTTCAACTATTTTGTGGTTGAGAACATCCTTGGCTCATCGGTTGAGACCACATATCTTGGCTTGGTGCGCAAGGATATTGTGAATAATTTAGATACAGTTGATGTGAATAATCGAGATATTGAGTTAATGAACTTATCTCGACATACTCCGAAGGCATATTTAAATCAGGGATTTCCGAACTCGAACCGGAAAATCAATCAAAAAAACTAGAACCGCTAAAATTATTCATTATAATATATCATAACATATAAAATAAAAAAACAAATTAATATTAATTTAATATTAAACATTTTAAATACAAAATATTAAAAAATGCCTCTGGAAAATAAGAATGGAATTTGTTTTTAGTTAAAACTCGTCAATTGATTTTAGATGAGGTTACGCATTAATGATAAAATAACTACTAATGAGCCGCAATGTTCATACATCGCTATCATAGAGTTTATGCAAGAATGAATTACGACTTTAAGTTCAAATTTTACAAAACCCCTAAATAAAAGAGTTTGTAATTGTTGCTGGCTCCGTCTTTGGTAGAGCTCCATCTTCTTTTCACCTGCAAATAGCAGTAATATGTAATGGACATCGTACCTGTATTGCATGAGTTTTAATTTGCTAGCTGCCATTTAACGAAGATTTGCAAGGAGTATTAGTTGTGTGGATGATGGTAGTTGGTTAAGGGACTCAAATTCATTATCTGAAGTGCACTGTTCGGTTAGGCCTTTTGCTGCAACATTTTCCTTTGCTGAGCAGGAACAGGTTTGGATGTAAACTCCTTGCAGCAGTGTATTGCGTAAGTTAATGAGCTATTGCCGAATCCTCCAGGGGCCCTGCAAGGGGTTAGTGGTACTAGCTAATATAGATGATGAACAGGATTCGAATATGATGTTATAATGACATGGAGGTTATCTCAGCATCAATGAGGTTTGCTGATTTCCTTCTTTTGCAGCCATAAATTAGGTTGCCTTTATCATCTCTAATTAGTAGCCCACCCGCATAGTCACTTGTCATAGCAGTACTGCTTGAGTTAAGTTTTAAGAATCCTGCTGCTGGTGGAGACCGTCTTCTTTGGAGATATACTGCTGGTTTACCTGCCAAAACTAGATTAATATTTAGGTTCTGCAGAACTCGTTGTTTTGTAGAGTTCATTAATTTTGTTAGCTTTTGCATTTAAAGTCACTTCCCTGATTTCCTTCAATGCTTGATTAATGATGCTCTCCACGGAAATTTGTAAATCCTCATAGCGCCTTGAACATCTATTTAGACACCAGAATACCTTTAGAATACACATCACTCAGATGGCCGTATCTGCTACAACGAACGCAAACCAGGTTGAGGTCCTCATAGCATACCTTATACTCAACTCCCTGCATAGTGACGCAGGGGGACCAACGGTTTGGTTAAATTAAGGCAGAGTGTGATACGGGCAAAGAGACCCCGAACTGCCTGAATCGTATGTGGGTCTGCCTTAAGATAAGAACAATAGGCCTCGAGATCTCACGAAGAAGAGCATCTTGAAAATATTGCGGAGGCAAACCCGGTAACAGGACCCAGGCAGCAATAGAGTCCAGATGGTCAAATTTCGTATCAAACTCCGGATGCCAAGGATGAATACTCAAATTATGACCCACAATAGAATACGGACCACCAACAAGCGCATTCAAATAGTCCTTTTCCAGATCCAGTTTAACCAGATAATAACCATGTTCAATATCCAGGATGTGAATGTTACCTTTCGGTTGCCAGAGCGCTACCAGTTTCTGATACATGAACTTATAGCTCGTAACTTGTTTGATAGGTTTGATAAAAAACGTATAGGCCATGTTGGCACCCAGATCTTTCCTGATTTTATCGGAAAAATCGGCACAATGCTTCCCGTTAATGATTTGGTGACGAACATCATCAGTCGTGACTTCAATCGGAATCCTAGAGAATAGGCTCAAACCGTAGGGAATATCAGAGGTATTCGGAGCTAGGGCCTCCATAAAAGATTTGCCCTGGACCGAATTGGAGGCGTGTTGTGCTTGACCATCCCTCAGATCCCCGGTAGCAGACACTGGGGATGAGGGTCCATCCTTATTCTTAACTTTGGTTGTGGCCGGATTGGCCACCACGGGGATGAGATTATCCATCGGAAACGAAAGGGTTTTAGAGAGCAGGCAGAGAAAAAAAACGTTAGAGAGCGAAGTTTTAACATTATCTTCTGGGTTGCACAAGCAAAATGCTAGATGCACATGGGTTACCCAGGGGGATAGATCTTCTGCATATTTTCGCGCATTGCACAAAGAGCATAGAAAACCATTACATGCTTGGAGCATCCTTTTAGAAAGTGGAGTGTGGTGTTCGGATAGAGGAATTCTGGTCAAGGAAGTTACTAATTACTATCAACGTATCTATGGATCCGGTGAGGAGGTGAATGCACTCGGGAGTTTACCTACATTTCCTCTATCTGGCAGATTTCCCATCCTTCCTATGGAGCTGCAAACACAACTAGAGAGCCCTATTGTCCCGAATGAGGTTAAACTGGCTATTTTTGGGATGCACCCGGACAAGGCCGCCGGACCCGACGAGTTTACATGCAGTTTTTTCCAGCATAATTGGGAAGTCATCTCTATTCCTCTCACTAATTTCATTTTGCAAGTATTTCAGGAAGGGGCCATTCCTCATGGTGCTAACCAGGGGATGGTATCTCTCCTTCCAAAAGTCTCTAATACTGAAATGTTCGGTCATTACAGACCTATTACACTAATTAACATTTCGGTCAAAATAATCTCTAAGATTATTGTGAATCGTTTCAAACCTATTATGCCTTTGCTTATTGCAGCTAACCAAGCTAGTTTTGTGCAGGGTAGATCAATCACTGATAATATTATTGTGGTGTAAGAAGCAATCCATACAATGCGCAAGAACTCTAGGAAGTTGCAGTATATGGCAATCAAGATTGATCTTGTCAAAGCATTTGACAAGATTGAGTGGAAATTTATACGAGAAACGTTGGATGATGCAAAAATTCCAGCTTTCCTTTCCAAGGTTATTTTAGCTTCACTAGAATCAGGGACTACGCAGATCATTTGGGATGGCATTGTGGGGCCGAGTTTTAAGCCCCAAAGAGGATCCTATTTATTTTATGCCTGGAATGTTTGGCTCAAGCAATTCAAGAGGCGTCCAACAGGGGCATCTAGAAACCGCTCACCTTCGGCAAAGGTAAATGGCCCATATCTTATCTCTTATTTGCTGATGATCTGGTGTTGTTTGCAGAAGCCTCGGTTCAACAGGCACGGCCTATCAGGAGGATACTGGATGTGTTCTCAGTCACATCCGGACAGGCGGTCAATACTAGCAAATCCGTGTTTTGGACTTCCCCTGATTGTTCTGCCAACTTGAACCTTGAGATCAAATAGGCTCTGAGAATCACGAGGGTAGACAATCTGGGAAATTATCTTGGAGTATCGATAATTCACAGATGAGTTTCTAAGGAATCACATGGCGGGTGCTTGAGGAAAATGCGCAAACGGGCCAAAGCATGGAATCCGCGATGAATTTCTTTAGCTGGCCAGCTGGTTCTTTGCAAAATAGTTCTAGCTGCTATCCCGTTATACCAAATGCTGATCGTCCAGCTTCCGGTGGCCACTTGCTCTAAATTGGACAGGGTTCTTCGCACATTCCTATGCGGGGCTCGTTGGCTCAACGGAAACAGTCCCTGGTCCGGTGGGAAGTAGTTTGTCTTCCAAAGAAGAAAGGGGGACTAGGATTGCGCTGTTTCAGGGAAGTGAATCTCGTGTTTATGCTTAAACTGGTCTGGGAATTATATTCTGGCTCTTCTAAATTATGGACTCTCCTTTTCATGGCTAAATATAATCTTTCAGGCATTGGACTGCAAAAACCGTATATCTTCAGAGGGGGCTCTCACTTGTGGTTGCAGATCTCTCGGCTAATTAAATTTATTCGGGATCATTCTTGCTGGGTATTGGGAGATGGTCAGAGAACACGGTTTTGGGTGGATGTGTGGTATCCTTTCTCAGCTCCGTTGTTGCAGGTTACGTTGCTTCCATCGGATCAATTGGATCTTTCACTCACAGTTTCGACTTTTTTGGACTCGTTAGGGAATTGGAACTTGGCTTCTCTCCAGGCCTGCATCCCAAGAGAGTTAATAGACAAAATCATCACTCTGAGCCCTCCTTCAGCGGCTCCTAGGCCCGACTCCATTATGTGGAAGGAATCCTTGTCTGGGAAGTTCACGTGTGCTTCTACTGCTAGCGTATTGGCTCACCATGCTGCAACCACTAATAATCCTATTTGGAACAGGATTTGGGCCATCCAGATCCCTAAGCACATTAGGGTGTTTCTGTGGAAACTTTGCCATAATGCACTCTGGACGAATGCAGAGAGACAGAGGAGGGGCTTAGCTGCTTCACAGGGTTGTCACATCTGTGCTTCTGAGGAAACGGCTCTGCACATCTTAAGGGATTGTCCCCGAGCACGATCAATTTGGGGATTTCTATGCCCACAGTTTCCTATCTCTTTGTATGGTAGCTTGGATCTGCTGAGTTGGTTATATTCTAACCTAACCAATTCTGTTTATTCTTCTTGTTGGCCTGCTTTATTTTCTACAGCTTGCTGGAGATTATGGAACGCAAGGAACAACGAAATCTTCAATAATTAGAGTGTCGTGGGGTCGGATCTATGCACTTACATTAAAGCCGTGGCAGCAAAATTCATCCGTTTCTTTACCTATAGTGCCTTACAAAGGTGCAGGCGGGTTTATGCTTCTGAAGGCCTTTTGAACTACCCAGACCCGACTACAGCGATTGATTTGGAGAACTGGCTATCTTTCCGCATCCAGGTTGATGGCGCGGTGTGTAGATTCAACCACAGAGCTACGGTTGGGGGGATCATATGAGACAAGTTTTGTCGGCCCATCCTGGAGTTCATGGGGCATATTGGCACTTGTGAAAGTCATACGGCAGGGATCTGGGCTATCTACCATGGAATCAAGGCGTGTATGCACTTGAAGCTGCAGAATGTCTTAGTTAAATCAGACTCTAAGCAAGCCCTCTCGTCCATTCTAGGGAAAACGAATGATGTTCCTAATTCTGCTTTGATTCGTCGGATTAAAACTCTGCTGGCTCACTCTTCGATCAAGCTGATTTACCGCAGCAGGGAATGGCTAGGTGAGGCTGATTCTGTGGCTAAAGTGGGCTTGAATTCCAGTGTTATTGGTGTCTCGTTTGTCTCCACGGATTCTCATACTAGGGGTGCAGCCTGGGGTGAGGTTCCTGTTCTACTTCCCCAAGACATTTCTGCAGGAACTTTTGCAGGTGATTGTGATATGGGAGTTTCTGATGTGGGTGCTTCATTTTGCTTCTTGGGGGTCTACCACCGGCAGGCCATTTCTAGGACATGTGTAGTCCGACAGGGTTTGCCTAGTCGGGCTTGAAGGAGAGTGTTAAAGATATAAATGGACAATTGTCCCATACTGGTTAGGAGAACTAAGATTTACTAGTATAAATAGGAATTGTGGGAGAACCTATCACCTTGCGTCTAAGGTTTTAATGGTGACACCCACATTCCTACCAACTTAACCCCACACGCACACCTACATGCACAAGATCCAATTATCTTTGTGCTCGATTTATTTAAATCCCGTTGACCCGAGTTTTATAGGCCGGACGATCATTAACTCACAGTTAATTCAAATTGGCCCAATTAATATAAAATTTATCACAGAGCTCGTATAAAATTTGACCCATGTATGTGTTCTGATCCTGCAGAATCTGGATATCTTTAGCACAAGTTGCCTGACTAAACCCAATCGTGAATCCTCCGTCTCTTTGTTATAATTGCACTGTCTAGCCAAGTGAAAGCAATCAATCCATCAAGATCCGGATCAAAGTGATATAGGCTCTGATGGCTTTGAAGAAGGTAGGAAAAAGGTGAAAAAGAAAAAGTAGTAAAATTTATCCGGTTCCTGCTTTCAATATATTTCAAAGAAAACTGTGGATTGGAGGCGGAGGCTCAGAAGGTGGATAGGACCGTTGTGGGAAAAAGAAATTGGGAGAGAAAATCTGGCAATATGAAGTTATCTTGCACGATGTTAACAATTTTTAAATTCTACTTTAGTTGTTGGAATGGACTCTTATAGCAGAAAATATGCAATCTCATCTGACATCAAAAATACTATGGAGGAGTCCGGGTGAAGTTCAAAAATCATAATAAGTAATACTTAATCTTAGAAAAAATACAACAACATTATTGACAAAAAAATTCTACAAACTCCCCTTACAGTATTTTTTTTTACTCTCCTTACATGTAGTCCTTTTTTTTTAAAGAAAAAAGTAGTCTTTGTTGAGTACAACCGGCCTATGTTAAAATAAGAATATATACCAGAAAATAGGGGACGCGGAACACTTATTTTTGAAAAAAAAAAGAAGATTGTATAACCAAAAGTATAATTTTAATAATTATACACAAAACATGACTTTGAATGAGATTCTAATAGTGAATTTTGATGATTAAACTGATGAAATAAGGTATGACTACTGCAACATTAGTATGAGCGGTTGAGATTGTTTGTGTAATTAAAAAATTTAATTTGACTTAAATTATTAGTTCCTGTAAGAATTCTAATTGCATTAGAATTCCTCTCTATAAATATTAGATCTCTGGGCCATTAGCATTGAAAAAAGAGGCAAAAAAAAGAGGTGGGATTGGGAGAAAAAGAGAGATGTGAGA